>JAVJIF010033924.1:0-67500 GCA_038442645.1 Agave tequilana
TTTCTCTTTTACACAATCTTTTCCTCACTTCTAGTGTGCTACAGTTAATTTTGTGGTCATGTAAATCTCATTTGTAATAAGTTGTAGCACAAAACAGTTAATTTTTTGCTCATATAAATCTCACTTGCATTCTAATTACAGTCCATTTTTTTATTTTTCTTAATTAATTTTTATTTAATATTATTTTGCGGTCACTTTGTGGTCAACTTTTCCACTTCCACTTCCACTTCCACATTACCATCCAAACACCGGAAAAGACATAACATTTTTCAAACCATACTTTCCACAACCATCCAAACCACCAAAAACTTACTAACCAATTCCCAAGTTCCAAAGGGAACTATTACCACTTTCCTCACTTCCACCCTTAACCAAACAGGCCCTTGGTTGATACACCATCCTTATGCAAGATCAACCGTTGGATGTGATCTACTACCTATAAACTAGTTAGGATAAATTTACATATTTTTCGTTATCATTTACCCGTTCATCAAAGTGACTAAAAATCGACATTTTTAATGGACCTAAAATTGCTTAACTTTGAGACCACTTTGATGAACGGGTAAATGATAACGAAAATCTGTGAAATTTTATTCCTAACTAGTTTATAGGTAGTAGATCACATCCAACGGTTTGGATCTTGCATATGGGTAGTATATCAACCAAATCAAGTGGGAGTATCTATTCTTGATACTTCCAAAGTAGCCCAGCTCAACTCCTCTCTCTCTCTCTCTATATATATATATTATATATATATATATATAATATATATATTATATATTATATATAAGTTCATGTGCGTGAACATGTGAGTCAAAAAGATAGAGAGAGAAAAAGGGGAACGAATAGAGAGGGAAAGGAAGAGAAGAATAGAAATTTGAGGGAAGAGTGAAGAGAGAGAAGGGATAAGGAGGAGGACGAGAGTGCCTAAACTAGGGTTAAAATTTGAGAGATGACGACGAGACTCCTGGCACTTCTGTTTTGAGAGAAGGTTGTTGGGGGAGAGGGGGGAGGGGAGTTGGCTGATAAAAAGAAAAAAATAACGCGAGAGCGCGAGAGAGAGAGAGAGAGAGAGAGAGAGAGAGAGAGAGAGAGAGAGAGAGAGAGAGAGGAGTCGGTTGGTGGTCGCGATCAGGGGAAAAAGACGTGGAATAAGCAATACCCACATGTTATGATGGGAATCAAAATCCCATAATTTGGGGGTAATTTAATGCCCATGGGAATTCTATATTCCCTGGAATTCTAATGACCATTATGTCAAACACGGGAATTTTAAGTGGGAATTTTAAATACACCTGACATGTTTTTGTGTCTCTATGTCCTACTATTTATTATTTCTATGTCACCATCTCCGGTTGTTGTTATGTTCCCCTATTACTGGCCATGCTTCTATGTGTTAGTGGTGCCTCTTCTCTGGACGAATCAGGCATCATGCTTTCATATTGTGACGATGCTTCTTTTTGCTGATTTTTTGTTATATGGTGACAAGACTATGGACATACCCAGATCATGGTACTAGCAACAGTGAAAATCAAATGGTTAGCTTGAAGGAGGATCTTGTATGAGCCATCTTAAGGGGCTGGGATTTATGGAGCATTGAAGTCCATGGTTTTATAGGTACCTTGAAATATGCTAGCCAGGTTTAGGTGCCTTGGGTGTTACTCAAGTCCTATGACTGCCTAGGTGCCTGCCTAATTGAATTGCCCTGAGGGCCACACTGCCTGGGCACCTGCTTAGGTCTCTTTCTAAAACATTACACTTTTGATGTTGCTTTTGTTTAAAGCAAGTAGCTTATCTACCTTTTACTCGCACCTGGTTATCACTGAAGAACCCACCAAAGGCTTTCTCCATTACTAAGAACGCTTACATAGTGAAGCTGTTGTGAGTTTCCAAAGCACCATATCAAACTAACGAGGATCCATGAAATGTACTCGCACCTGGTTATCACTGAAGAACTCACCAAAAGGCTTTCTCCATTACTAAGAACGCTTACATGGTGAAGCTGTTGTGAGTTTCCAAAGCACCATATCAAACTAACGAGGATCCATGAAATGTGTTCATGGCTAATAACACAATGAAAATTAATTAGGGATCAATCCTTTAACATAATCTGGTGCCAACACCTAAGACAGCATGTATGCTGGTTCAATCATTGCATAGAGTCTAGCACTTGTGAGGGACTTGGACCTAATTCAGTGAACCAGTATGCAGGAGATCATCCACAGGTCGACAGCTATGTGTTCCAACAGCCTGGTTCCAATATTTCATCCTAGCTGAACAAATCTTAGTTTCTCTGTTTATAGACAATGGGATCTTCTTGCCAAAGCTCTTGCTAGGACTTCTTCTGAGTATGAGAAGGGATAATATTTGGTTTACTTTTTCTTGGCACTCAAATGTAACTACTACAACTCATAGTAGCTAAGGTTTTCTGATGCTTCTTGAGTTGCACATAATCTTCTTGTTGTCACAAGTAATGCACTTGACTTGTTGTCTCTTCTCATCATACAGGTACAATGGTAGTTGACATCCCGCTTCTTGTTTTTCTTGCTAGGACCTTAAAGGGCTTCAGGTGACCCGAATGTTTTAAAAGATCTATCTATATCCTTTCAATCATGCTGAATTAGTCGAAAAAGCTAGGTGGCACAATTACTTCAAATGTGGGCCTTGTCGTGTTAGACACATGTGGGACACACATGTCAGTCACAATACTTATATTTTCTATGTACTTTTTTAGAATTTATTTTGTGTCTGTGTCATGTCGTGCTCGTATCTGCGTGTTTGTGTCCGCATAACATAGACAGCAAGGGATGCTTGCATGTACATTACAATTGGCAATGAGGAGAAAAATATTTTATTTTGGTAGAAAGAAATACATTGAGAGTGCAGATGCATCAACTTGTAGGAAGTATGGTCACTTTAAAGGGAGATCGGTGTTGTGTTTGACACATGGCACAGACGCTTCCACAACACTTGCCCGACATGTATGGGACGTCTGGGGGTCATATCAGATTTTAAAAAAGATCCTAAGAAGTTTTAAGTGGTGGAGGTGTGTCAGCCTTGAGGGGGAAAAAGGGAAAAACTAACGATTGCCTATTGGACAGCTACAATCATGTTTTGCTTAAGACATAGAAGAGACCCTTTGAATAAGCGAGGGCTATTTTAATTGAACCTAAACACCTTACAACAGTGAGAGATATCAGTCTTGTACTAGGTCATTAAATTGGAGTTTTAGATTTCTTTGTCTGATTTAATTATTTGATTTTAAGCTATGAGTTTAGACCATTAAAAGATATATTTTTTCTACTTTTAATAGATCTATCACTAGGGTTGTTGATGCTTGTTATATATAGGAGCACACACCATATACACATCTAGACAAGTCGCTCTGTCCTTGTGAAATGTGCTTTCATCTTTGCTATGCTTACAAGATGGCGGAGGCACTTATATCGAAGCAGCTAAAAGAAGGATTGATGGAAAGTGGAAAGCAATGTTCTAAAAAGCGGTTTCAGTACGCGAGCGGTCCGAGAGCGCATAATGCTTAAATGGTTTAAACGGTGATTAACCGGATTACACGTTTTTATTATTATTATATATATAATAATATTATAATACTTAAAACATGAAAATATGAGTTCTATAAACTCAAAAAAGCATTAAGGATATAATAAACATAACTTGAAAAATTAAATTGCTAGTACTAAGAAGCATTTAAAAGTAATAATGACAATCAGTTTAAAGTACATCAATGTACCTCCTCCTCCAACAACTATAGTTAAAAAAATACTTTTTAAATGAACAAATATATGCATTTCTTTCAAAAAAACATACTTCCAACAACTTTGGTTCACTTTTAGATGCAACTATAAGTAATGTGCTACTCTATCCTTCTCACCCTTGAGGCACTCATCAACCTATTAAAGAAATAAAGACCATTGGCAAAAATTTGGGCAAAATACGTGCAAGCGAGGGGGAGAGAGCTGACCAAAGAGAGATCGCCGTCGACGCATGAGGAGGTCGCCGTCGACGCTTTGCTGCTGACCAGAGAGCTAATCGCAGGGGGAGATCTTTGTCGACAAAGAGGGAGGTCACAGTGGGAGGATCAACTGTAAGGGGAGGTCATCATCGAAGGGGGAGTTCGCCACAGGAGGATTAGCGCTTTATGAACTTCTTCGTCGTCGAGCTTCGGGAGCTTTAATCCTTAGGAGGATCGTCGACACTGTGAGCTTCGGGAGCTTCAGATAAATCAGGACTTCAGGAGCTTCGTCATCTCGTCGTTATAAGCATCAAGAGGTTCTTCGTTAGATTCAGAAGCTTCTTCGTCGCCACAGGAGGATCGAGGATGCAGATAAATTTAGGGCTCGCGAATCCTAATTCTCTAACACGTGACAATTTATATCCTCAATTATTGGATCGCGTTTGAGTTCAATTAGCTTAATGGGTTCGAAATTCGAATCCATTTAGAAAATGATTAAATAACGATTAAATGGACGCTAATTAATCACCGATTAGACGCTTAATCATCGCTTAAGCGAATTAATCGCCTGACCGAGTAATCGGACCGCTTTCTTTCAAGTTCTGCTCGGTTTTCAGGCCGAAAACATTTAAGCGGACAATTAATCGGCCGCTTAAAACCTTTTTTTAGAACACTGGTGGAAAGGATAACAAGTTTATATACAGATGATAAACAGGTTCTCTTGACTTGTTGGAGGCCTTGCTGATTCTTATCCTTTTTTGTTCTCTCATCCAAACCTACATCACATGTTCTAGAACACGAGAAATTCTTAAAGATGGTTTCATATATCCTGGTATGGCCTTGCGCTGTTTGCTTTCATGCGACATGGATGCTTAAATCTAAGAAAGAAGCCTATTAAGATGGCGTGGATAATGATATCATGGGAAAGTTGAAGTAAAGAAACAAGAAGGACAAGCTTTTAATGAGCGTGCCCCCACCAAAGGTGATAGCAAGTGCTCTTCAGGTAAAGGTGCAAGGCCTGTCTCGAATGGGGGTTGGGGAGTTTTGGTATTTGATATGGTTTCAGTGTCTTTGATTTATGGAATTTTGCTCAGGTCAATTTGAGTAGTAGTGGGAGTTCGGGTCATAATAAGGTCTTGTTACTAAATGACAGGAGATTGGGGTTCAAAGGTTTTCAAAGAGGAATGAGGGTGTGTCAAGAACTTGTGCTGGCCTGTGGAGCTATTCCTCTTTTCTATTTTACTTAGAAGGTCTTATTTGGGATTATGTGATGCTTTTTTTCTCTCCCACATTTTAGAGAAGAATTTCATATGTAACTGTTCTTTGTCCTTGCTTTTTCTTAAATTGTTCTGTTGGAAAAATATATCCTCTTTGTATCTCTGGTCTTGAATTGATTAGTTTGCTGCTTAGCGGGCGGCAATATGGTAGACAGGTAAAGGAAGAGTATCTGCGTCAGTCCAATGAGCTGGAGGATATGAGAGAAAAGCTCGAGGCTAGAAAACTCACACTGGGGGACATGTCGATGTACACAAAGAAAACATTGGAAAATGTTAAAAGCCAAAGGGAGCAGCTTTGCATGGAAACCAGAATGTTATTAGTTGCTGGGAAGACCCTTTCTGCAGCACACCAGCAGCTACAGGTAGCTAACAATTTTCAAATAAATTGTTCAGTTATTTATTTGATAAACTTCTGTTCTAAGTATTTCTTTTATCAGATTGCTATGTTAGTATTTTGCTTTTCTTTATCAGATTTCTATTTTGGAGCTATAAATTTGATTCCGAGGCTGGTATTTTGTATATTTCTGTTCTCTATTTAATGATTTGTTCATAGTTCATAGTAGTGATTACATTGTTGTCTCCACAGTTTCTAAATTTTATTGCATAGTAGTCTGTGCTTATAAAATAAGTGACATGACATATGGAAACCAACCATGCTAGTTCTTGTGATACAGGCAATGATGTTCTAATAGGAACAACATTGATGGATGCATAATCAATGGAACATAATGAGTTTTCGAGTATCTATTATGGAAAGAATGTGATATAGCTTGGGCACATCGAACTGGGGCCAGAGAAGGGGACAGGATATCTGGTATTGACCAATTGTTTTTAGTATCAATATCGTCAATATCTGCTAGGAATATCGGTAGTAGATCTCAACTGATATTTGAGGGTTAATACCGTATTGGGTAACTCAAATTCCTATTGCCGATATATATCAGATTGGCCGATATTTGAAACCATGCTTAAGATATTACATCTTTCTCAGATATTTTGAACCTGGAGAATTTATATACAAACAAATTATTCAATAAGCATCTTCAATAAAGAAGGAAGAATTTCCTCATCATACGGCAAGCTACATTATAAATTGGTTAAAAAATATGCAATTCTTTTGAGTTTGACCTTTTGGATTAGTTTAATATGCAAACGGAACCGTGAACCATATTTCAAAGAGGGTAGCCTCTATCCTCTCTCCTTACCTACAAGTGAAGCATTGTTTTAAAGAGGGTTGTTTGCATGTATAACCTCCAATACTTAGCTTTTTTTTCTTATTTCCACCTCAAAAAAATTATATTTGCATGTATACCCTTTAAATTTTGTAAAGTTTGTTGTTATACCCTACAGTTGCAGATTTTCTAATATGACAAAATTGACCTTAATATATACACATGCAAATTCAAAGTTTGCATATATATTTTTATATATATAGAGATATTTACCCTCAAAAATGTTATATTTGTATATAAATCTTTTGAAAAGGTTCAATTTTGAATAAATTGCTATTTAAAAAACCATATTTGTGAAGAAATATTAATAATAATGTAGAAAATAAAAAATGCAAGCACAAATATCATTTTTATTAGAACTTACAAACTTCCATATTTATATTCACCCTTAACATATCATTTATTAAAGTAGTGATATTTTGATTTTAGGAATAGGCGGCTTACCCTAGATTGGATAATCTTTTCTTTATATAGATGAAAGATAGTAAGAGGAGATTACAACAATACCGTTACTTGCTACGCACTCTAATACTCCAAGCTGGATCATAGATATCAATCAAGCTAAAAATCATGCCCAACTTGTTACAAAGACTAGAAAAAGATTTCCTATACATAGCTTTCTTAAACAAAAAATTGATAAACAAATAAATATTGAAATTATTAAAAAAAGATTGAATTGCCAACACTGATGTCAAATTGCTGAATGATTGATCTCGATGACAAAGTTGCTGAATTTGAGTCGAACTTAAACACTTACCGGAAGGCTACATGAAAGTCAAACATTCATTTCTCCGAGTAGGGTTTGGATTTTAGAGATTCCAAATTCTGTGGAAGAAGAGGTTTTAGATAACCTCAACTCAAACTTAGTAAAAGTAGAGATTTTGAGTTTTTCAAACTTAATAGAAGATGAGATTTTGTGAGATTCTTAAAAGATTTTGTGAGATCCTTACATTTAAGAGAAGGGGAGGTTTTAAAAGATTTTTCAAACTTAATAGTAAAACTATCAAATCTAAATAGAATCAGATTAAACAAAACCTATCAATGCTTTCATGACTTATGAAGTACGAATACGGACATGGGTGTCGTGCACGACACGGACACAGACACAGGACACGACAAAATTCAAAAAAAATAATACGAGGACAACAAGGAATATTTTATTCTTATTATATATAAATAAATTTATAAAATCTAAATCAAGTGATCAACAAACTAAAATACCAATCAACACGCGCACAAACTATAAAATATCACAAGTTTATAACAATATTATAACCACTTGACATCACAAGATCAAAACAAAATTACAACCATCGTCATATGTCTCAAGATGAAGTCGAAGTTAGTCCAATGACTTCCTCATATCTCCTTCTCTATCATTCGCAAACAACACGGCCTCCATTGTGGGTTCATAAGAGAAAGAGTAGCGAAATTTAGAACACCGGCACCCTGAAATGAGTCAAAGCCATCTCCGCCAATATCCCACATCTTTGTTTCCTCTTCATTATATTCTTTGAATTTCGAGAAAGCAAGCAGAGATTTTTATGCACATACACTAGATCTTTCGCCCGTACCGGGGTTAAGTTGTTCCTCTTTAAAGAGTGAATAAAGGAGTATGTACTCAAATTTCTTTCACAACAAGAGGAGGAATATGGTTGACCTAGAAGCTTTAAGGCCAACGTCTGTAAATTCAGAGTTGATGAACCATAAAGAACCACCAACACTTCGGATCCACAAATCCTCTATCACAAAGAGAATCTACATCGGCAAAAGCACCCAAAGTGCCCTAAAATCTAGCATACTCCATGCTCACCGCCCGTCGTTCTTCGGTGTTGGGATAGTATCTCTTCATATACTTGCTTCTTTCGGAAGAGATCTCTTCATCTTGATGGGGAGCTTATCGGCTTATATTTTCATTAAGTCAAACATCATGATAATACCTATTAACATAAATAATAACCGCATTAAAGAATAACCACATTAAAGACAATGAATTATAACATAAACTTAGATATTACCTTGGATACAAAGAGTGTGCCAAATATTGAAGTGGCGTGTTACTCTTGCTCCATCGGTCCTCCAAGATTTGATGCACAACATCATAAAAAGGTGATTGCGCATTTTCCCTTTTTTCTTCGTGCCGATAAATAACACTTTTAACCTTCTTAATTGTTGTGTCCCACATGTTATACACCAAATGAGAGATGGCTTGTCAGTGTCGGTGACCCTCATCATGTCATAAATTGGCTCGGTGAAGGCAGTGATGTAGTTTATCTTGTCTCACCACAAATCATCTAGGATTTTCTCTTTAATAAATTGTGCTTGTCCTACATCATCATCTCTATACATATTCCATCGATCACTAAGGACCAAATCTTGGAGGTTTCTTTTGATGACTTTAAATCTCTTCAACATGATAATCTAAGAAGCAAATCTAGTATCCGCCACCGCAAGAAGCTTCATCTTGGAATAGTCATTGAACATGACAAGCCTCATGGAATGATTCATAATAAAATTCTTCATAATCAAGGCATCATTCGAGACTTCCGTAATCCAACTACATTGAGCATAAACTACAACATTTGCTTCCGTATGTTTAACCGCAGAAATATTCTTAAGTGCAAGATTCAGAGTGTGCACTACATAAGGAGTTTAAAAGATGTGAGGATACTTGCTCTCCACAATAGCACCAGCGACCTTACATGCAGAAGCGTTATCAGTTATGATTTGGATGACATTTTGAGCACCAATTTTTTAAAGCAATTTTCAAGCTTCTCCGCAATGTAATATCAGTTTTTCACTTTTCCATCGGCATTTACGGAGTTTAAGAACATTGGGCCACTTTCGGTGACCGCCATGAAATTAATGAGAGGTCTTTTTTGCGCATCCGCCATCCATCACTACAAATGGAGACCCCATTTTGCTTTCATATGGCCCTGATGAGTTCCATCAACCCTCTACGCGAGATTTTTCACGTTGCAAGAGAGTGGTCCTCAAAGAGTTGTAGCCGGGAGGTTTATAACCGGCGATTGGATTGTTTGCGGTAAATTTAAATGCCTTGGCATACCATGATTCCTTACCAAATTAAATGACAATCCACCATTATAGAACATCTTCGCAATAATGCAATCTAATCCATCCCTTGCCTCTTTGTTGATTAACGGTATTGACTCCCCTTCTCTTCTTCGGTGCACTTAGACCACTTGCACTTTCACTGGCTACACTTGCCGTTGAAGATATCTGTAATGTTACGTCCCTAGGTATAAAAGCCTTCAATCTCATTTTCGCTTGCTCCATCTCTTTTGTCATATCCCTTATGTTGTGGGGTTTAACCGTTACACGCATCTTTATTTCTTGTCCGCTTATCTTCATGAGATGGACGTTGACTCTAGAATAAGATCCATTGAATGATTCAAGGCAATAACTACATTTTTCCTTTCAATTTTCTACTCTCCTTCCAATTTTTTCCAGTTTAGTTACAAACTTCTAAAGGTGCATGATCATCCACCGGACTACTTGAAGAATTTTCTATCGAAGTCATATTGTTCTAATTTCTAAACACGACAACAATACAACCATATTCTAAATCACATATCAATTAAACTCAAATTCTTACATAATCATACATTAATTACTATCAAAATCCTACATCAGTTAAACTCAAAATCCTACACAATCATAAAATTCTTAAATCAATTAAACACAATTAAGTCTTTCCTCTCTATGCTCCTCTCTCTGCCGTCTCTCTCTCTCCTCTCTCTGTCTGTCTCTCTTTCTCCTTTCTCTCTTTGTCTATCTCTCTCTGTTCTCTTTCCCCCTCTCTCTGCGATCTCCCTCCCCCCTCTCTCACTCTGCTCTCTAGAGAGCAGAAGGGGGAGAGAGACAGAAGAGAGAGACATACAGAGAGAGGAGGAAGAGAGAGAGAGACAGATAGAGAGAGACAAAGAGGGGGGAGAGAGATCGCAAAGAGAAGGGGAGAGAGAGAACAGAGAGAGACAAAGAGAGAGGAAAAAGAGAGACATACAGAGGAGAAAGAGAGAACAGAGAGAGACAGACAGAGAGAGGGAGGAGAAAGAGAGTGACATACAGAGAGGAGGAGAAAAAGAGAGGAGAGAAAGATGGAAAGGGAGACATTACCTGAGACGAGCTCCCGATCGGCGAGCTCCACATGATCAGCGACGATTAGATATGTAAAAAAAAATTGATCAAAATCAAAATCAAAACACGAAAATTAAACCCTAAAACCTAAAATTAAACCCTAAAATGAAACCCTAAAAAATTCCTAATCAATTAATCATATTCCTCGTCATTGTCGACGACGTCTGCCACCGCCGGAGAGAGATCGAGAACAAGAGGGGAGAGAGATTGAGGACGATAGAGAGGAGGGAGAGATCGAGAATGAGGGCATCAAAAGGAGATTGGGATTTATTCAAACGAATCGATTTTTTTTTACCCGAACTCGGAACCGGGAACCTGACCCTTTCCCATGTCCTGCGCGTGTCCAGACTGGGTAAAACCCGGTCTGCTTCAACGACACGGGCCGATCCGAGTCAGACATGACCGAACGTGTCCAACACATATCGGGGACGTGTCGGGCACGTGTCCATGTCCGGCACGCGCCCGACACATACACGGCCTGGGTCTGGCCGTGTCCATGCTTCATAGTTCATAACACCCCAAAACTTGGAAATCGACTTTTAAATCATCAAAATGAGACATGGATACAACAATATGATCAAAACAGTTTCAATTTTAGATTAAGAGAAATCTAGGCATACAGAATTGTCCACACTACCGTGGTTCTGTTCACGTGAACATTAACTTCTTTAGATCATATTAGATCTGAAGAAAAAGAAAAAGAAAAAGAAAAAGAAGATAAGAAGAAGAAGATGATGATGCTTGTGATGACTATGATGTTGGAAGTTGATGGATAGGCACAAGTGGTGATGGTGGAAGGATCTCATGATACCTAAAGATATCGCTCTCATGTCATGTTAAGGTTTTAAGAATAGATGACTTATCCTAGGTTGGATGGCCTTTTCTTTATATAGATGAAAGAGAGTGGGAGATTACAATAATACCCTTATTTGCTACACACTCTAATAGCAGGAAACACATGCTGCAAAATACCACATTCTCAATAGATTTTTTGGCCTTTTCTTATTTTTTGAGAACCTCATTGAGGGAATTAGTATCATTCATTAATTTTTTTTATCTATAAAACTATTTTATTTAATAAGAAAGTTATGTAGTATTGAAAAAAATGAAAAAAAAAAATAAAATTTGCAAGGGTATTATATTTATAAATGCGATGGGAATTTTTGCATATCAAAAAATTTGCGCCAAGTTTTTGGTGGCTCTTTGTTCATTTTAGCTTTTACCTGCACAGACATGCAGCCTTGTGCTTGCTGTGATTGAGAATAAAAAGTGCTCACCATCGAAGCTCTCATCGTATATTGCTCAAATACTACATTTGAGTTCTCTTCTAGTTCGTTCATGGGTTGTAGATCTCACTGAATATATGCACTAGAAAATGATGGTCATTGTGATTGGTCACACAATCCATTTTGTTGAACTTTAACCGCTTGAAACAGTGATATGATCCAGGTCTACAATTACTCTTGAAACTAAACACAATTTTTTCCCCTACAATTCACAATTATTTGATAACAAGGAATGTAAGATAAAATCTTTCTGCTACAACAAGTCTTTGACAACATGGATATGGTCCTTCAATTTAGTGACCAAACAAATGGCTAGATAGAAAGATGAACCCTGGGGAAATAGGCAAAGAGAGACACAATATTCCTTGGAACTTGGCAGCGAAGAGTGGAAAGAGGCAGACAGGGAGAGAGTTTATTTGGAACATACAGAAGTTAATTTCAGCTGGAAAGAGGTCAGGCAAACTGGAAATTTTGTTAACAAGGAGAGGTGGATTCTTGTTAAATTCTACACAATCAAACTAATTCACACACAGACAGACAGACACACACACGCCAAAAACAACTCTTAGGCACTCTTATAAAAATCATTTCAAATTCTGGATAAATCATAAATGTATTTCATCTTAACTAGCAATCCAAGGAAGCCTTCCCCTGCCTAGCACATTTCAGGACCAGTAACTTTCTAAAGCTCGATTTTGTTCTGAAGTCCCTGCCTTATGTGTGCACATCACTGTGATGTTAGTTATTTGTTTTGTTACTACTGTAGAGAAATAGAAACCCTCAAAAGAAATTTATTGATAATAAAGGAGAGACAATACATATATATAATAAAAATGATGGGTATGGGTCTATTGGGTAGAAGCTCAATAGCTCAATAACTAATAGCCCAATAACTATTCTAACACTCCCCTTCAAGCTGGAGTATAAATGTCAACCATACCCAGTTTGCTACAAAAGATAGAAAACACCTTTGGAGTAGCTGTTTTGGTAAGTAGATCTGCCAACTACTTTGAAAATAAAGTAAAAGGAGAGAAATCACCTTTTTGGTCCATGCATCTCTGACCAGATGAAAGTCAACTTCTATATGCTTAGTCCTCTCATGAAACTCCTGATTTTGTGCGATATAGGTAGCAGATTGATTATTACAAAACATAGGCCTAAGGCCAAGATGACGAAAACTAAACTCTAGTAACATATTCTTCAGCCACATCATTTCACAAGTAGTATGTGTCATGGCTCTATACTCAGCCTCTGCACTAGATCTATAAACATCTTATTTTTTGCTCCTCCATGTCACCAGATTTTCTCCAACGAATGTGCAATAGTCAATAGTGGACTTACTATCTCTCTTATCACCAGCATATTTTGAGTCAGAATAGTTAAAAATACGAACATGTTCATGTTTCTTGTACAACAAACCTTTTAGGAGAGCTTTTGATATAGGAAAGAATCCTCAGAGCAGTTGTCCAGTAAACATCTCTAGGCTGATGCATGAACCTACTCAGTACTCCAACTGCAAAGGTTATATCAGGCCTAGTAACTGTCAAGTAGATCAACTTTCCAATCAATCTCCTATACTGTCTTGGGTCATCAAGTAGATGACTATTATCACACCATAAATCCACATTTGCTTCCATTGGAGTGCTAGCAGGTTTGCACCCCAACATGCCAGTTTCCTTCAGGGGATCAAATGTATACTTCCTCTGAGATAGAAGTAAACCATGCTTTTGATAAACAACTTTAATCCAAGGAAATATCTTGGTTTCCCCATATCCTTCGTCACAAAATACACAAAATATCATTTGAGATACTCCTTTGTTTCTGCTAAGGCCACAGAGTCACTCTCAGTTAGCAAAATATCAACTTACACAACCAATATTACTGAGCCAGATGTAGTACGACGAACAAACACTGAGTGATCTGAATGACAACGAGCAAATCCAATACCAGAGATAACCATGCTGAATTTTTCAAACCATGCCATTGAACTCTGTTTGAGTCCATAGATAACCTTCTTGACTTTACAGACAGTATTCCCCCCCTGAGCAATATACTCTGGAGGTTGCTCCATATAAACTTGCTCCTTCAAGTCCCCATAGAGAAAGGTATTCTTGACATTTAGTTGAAATAAGGGTGACTCTATATTAACAGCAACAGAAAACAGAATTTGGATGGAGTTCAGCCGAGCAACTAGTGAAAAGTCTCAAAGTAGTCCACGCATAGGTCTGAGTATATTATTTGGCAACAAGTCTGGCCTTATACCATCCACTGAACCATTATGACGATACTTCAAGGTATAGACCTATCGACAACCCACAACATCTTTGGGTGCAGAGATCAACTCCCAAGTTCCTCGAGAAATAAGAGCATCCATCTCCTCATCCATAGCCTGCTTCTAGGTAGGTACCAATATAGCCTCCTCATACGACCTGGGTAAAGATACAGAGGACAAAAACATGGCATACTGACAAAAAGAGGGAGTACGACGATCATATGAAACAAAATGAGAGATAGGATCATCAGTACAAAACCGTTTACCTTTGCGGAGGCCAATAGAAACATCAGGATCAGAGAAAGGTACCGCCGGCTGAGGAGGTGGACCTTCCACTGGACAGGAGGCGGTCGGAATCGTCTTAGAGGCAAGAACTTTTTGCCGATGAGTGTAGACATGTCTGAAATCTTTTTCCCGAAGTGGCTTTGGTGCAGGTGGCGCTGTAGTATCTTTTAATGACACTGGTAAAGAGACATCATGGACAACAGCAGCCGGTGCGGGCAAAGGAACAAATAGTGAAAGAGAAATATACTCCGATGCAGTAACTAGACCTTGTGGAGAAAAGCAGGAAACTGATTCAAAAAATGTTACATCAACTGACATAAAATACTTTCTGGTTGAGGGACTATAGCACCGATATTCTTTTTTAGTTCGAGAATACCCAACAAAGACACATTTTATAGACCTAAGAGATAATTTATCCAGACCTGGAGACAAATCCTGACCAAAACATGTACAACCAAAAACACGCGGAGGAACTGGGAAGATATTTTTGTCAGTATGTAGAATGAAAAAGAGATTTTACTATGAAGAACTGAGTAGGGCATCCTATTAATCAAATGACATGCACTTAACACTGCATCCAATGTTCTAAATGTTAGCCGACATTTCGACATTTCAGTCGAAATGTCGGGAAATTCACGTGGCCGACACGAAATCGGCTATCCCATTTCAAATTTCAAAATCGGGTTAATGTCCGAAATTTCGGCCGATTTTGGGTTCCAAATATCGCCCGAAATTGACATTTCATTTTGTTTTTTTTTCTTTTGGGGTTGAACCCATTAACCCAACCCGACCCGATTTTATAAGAGAAGAGAAGGAATTAGGGCTCATTCGCAGCCCTAATTTCATCGTGCACGGGAGAGAGAAAGAGAAACGAGGAGGCTAAAGAGATACGAGCTGACTGACCTCCGACGAGGCCTCTATGACCTTCGTCGACCTTCAACGAGTCTTCACGAGCCCCGACGACCTTCAACGAGTTTCGACTGACCTTCGATGACCTTCAACGAGTTTTCACGATCCTCGACGAGGACCCAGAAAGCCTTGCCAAGCCCCGACGAGCACCGCCAGCCCTGACGAGGTCCCGCTGAGCTCCGTCGAGCCCCCACGAGAACCCAGGAGATGAGGACGTAAGAAGTTCTTCCAGGCTCTGACGAGCCCCGCCGTCTCCCTCTATCGTAGATTCCGTTCCGGCGAGTTCTCAGATCCGGCGACTGCTCATGAATCTCAAAGGGGCTGTTTGGATTCAAGGAATTGGGTGGAAGTGAGGAAGTAGGAAGTGTCTTTTCTCATTTCCGCTGTTCATCCAAACACCGAAAAAGGAAAATGAAAAAAGTTCTTTTCCTTCTCTCTTTTCTCTTTTACACAACGTTTTCCTCACTTTCAGAGTGCTACAGTTATTTTTGTGGTCATGTAAATCTCATTTGTAATAAGTTGTAGCATAAAACAGTTAATTTTTTGCTCATGTAAATCTCACTTGCATTCTAATTACAGTCTAATTTTTATTTTTCTTAATTAATTTTTAATTTAATATTATTTTGCGGTCAACTTTGTAGTCAACTTTTTCACTTTCACTTTCACATTACCATCCAAATACCGGAAAAGACATAACATTTTCCAAACCACACTTCCCAACAACATCCAAACACCAGAAAACTTACTAACCAATTCCCAAGTTCCAAAGGAAACTATTACCACTTCCTCACTTCTTCACTTCCTCACTTCCACCCTTAACCAAACAGGCTAAAAGGCGAGTTTTCTTCCTCATCACTTCTACTTAAAACTACTCGCTCATTCCTAATTTGATTCGCATCGTTAAATCTTAAGGTAATTAATTTGAATTAGGACACCATTAATTGATTCTCGCTCATGAATGAATGCTCAACTGCAATTTATGAGGCTTTGATATTTTGTTGATGTCAATATTAGTAGTTAGTCATCATTAAGCCTTTTGAGATATTTTTGAATTTTTATTGGAAGCTGACTATGTTTATTGGATATGATTAGATAAATTTATTGCTAGCATAACTTATTAATTATACATATAGAGATATCATATATGTGATGTTTTAGGATATTTAGGACATCCTATATGATATATATATAACCTACAAAATTGAGCAAATGTCCCCGAAATTTCCCTAATATTCCCAGTCTGATTTTACATTTTGCCTTCTGACATTAGGCCGACATCCGACATTTAGAATATTGACTGCATCAGCCCACAAATACTTGCCCACAAATACTTCAGAACATGCATATAAATCATCATGGTTCAAGCAATAACTAGGATGTGTCTGTGTTTGCGTTCAGCAACACCATTCTGTTGGGACGTATGAGAGCAAGAGATTTGATGAATAATCCCATTCTTAGAACAAAAAGGAGGCACATTATTTTTCATATATTCTAGGGCATTGTCAGTACGAAGCACATAGATAGAGGTAGAAAATTGAGTTTTTATTTCATTATGGAAAAGTTCGATGACACGAGAAATTTCAGACCTCTCTTTTAGCAAATATAGCCAAGTCATACGAGAGAAATCATCAACAAAGATGAGAAAATATCTAAAATCTTTAGATGAAGGCACACGACTAGGACACCAGACATCAGAATAAACTAATTCAAATGCAGAACTACTACGGTTATTGACTCGACTTGGAAAAGAGACACAATGATACTTGCACATCTCACAAGACGGACAACCAAGTATAGAAAAAGAAGACTCAACAGAATTATCGATCAAAATTTCTACAATGAGGGATGATCCAAACGCCAGTGCCAGAGTAGAATAGGATCAGGCTCACCTGCAACTAAGCCAGTAGGGGACACTCCGTCATCCAAATAGTACATGCCTTCTCTCTCACAACCTAAACCAATCCTCCTCCCAGTTGTTAGGTCCTGAAAGGCACAGTAAGAAGGGAAAAATGTGGCACTGTATTTATGTTGTTTGGTAAACTGGCTGATGGATAACAGGCTTACAGGAAATTTTGGAACATATAATACATTTTAAGGTTCAAGGATGGAGTAGCCCGAACTATCCCATTACCAAGGACAAAAGATTGTGTACTATCAACAACATTAACAGAAGAAAATTGAGTGAAAAATTGTAAAGAGGTGAATTTTTCCTTAATATCTGTCATGTGAGATGAGCTCCTGAATCTAATATTCAAGGTCTGTAATGAGAGGCAATATGAGCATCATGCCTGGAGAGGATGGAGACTTGATGAAGGACCTGTCTGATAGAATTCGAGCTGACGTAACCTGTCATACTTGTCATATGATATCTGACAGTAGGAGCACCAGAAGGTGCAGAGGTAATATCCAAGAGAACATGAGCAGTATCATCAGAGATCCAAGTTGGAGGAACAAGAAGATGAAGTACTTGAGACAACCGACATCGCAGTCAGTTATAGAATCACCAGAAAAATAGCCAGTAGTAGCAGAAATAGCCAGTAATGAAGAGAACTAAGTAACTTAGTTACCATATAGTAGCATAGACAACCTTAAATAGCCAGATCAGATGTAAAAATCTGATTTTTGAGCAGTAAACAAAGCAGATTTCACTAAAGAAGTCTCGTAGAGCATCAAAGAAGCCAGATCAGATGTAAAAAATCTGATTTTTGAGTAGTAAACAGATCAGATCTCACCAGATAGGGCTTGTAGAGCATCAAAAAAGCCAGATCAGATTTAAAAATCTATTTTTGAGTAGTTGCGGCACTTATTGGAGAAGATAGAGGGCTTGCGGCACCTATTACTGTTCAGGTGAATAGTACCGACGCGTTATTATTCACGTGAACAATATTTTTTTTTGTGGCAAATTTTAGGAGAGGAAGGGGAAATTTTGAGGAAGGTGGATTTTGAGATGGTAAATTTTAGGGTTAGGGTTTCCCTTGCTCTGATACCATGTAGAAAAATAGAAACCCTCAAAAGGAATTTATTGATAATAAAGGAGAGACAATACATATATATAATAAAAATGATGGGTATGGGTCTATTGGGTAGAAGCCCATTAGCTCAATAACTAATAGCCCAATAACTATTCTAACAACTACTAATCTTATATGTTTAGGCATGCTAGCAGCTCTACAATTGCCAACACTTGTCAACCTTTTATGCCTTAAGGTTCAGTCACCTGTGCCTCCTATTTAGGGTTCATTGCTAATATTTCTTTATCATGACATCATGAAATTCAAGATGTTAGGTGTTTTTCATTTGTTTTCTCACCAAGTCTCTTTGGTGGCTCACTTTGTTCCCTGTTTAATTTGCAACCCAATATGATATCAGCCACTTTGTCAGCTTGTGCTGTCTGCTTGTTTCAACATTGCTAACCCAGGCACCAGTGATAACTTACCCTTTTGATTATTTGGATGGAATAACTGATCTATATTTGTAAATGTCCTTTTCCTGGATTTGTGGAAAACCAGCTCAAAATTCTATTACTTGTGAGTCTTCCAATTTTGTCATTCCTGAGCCTTAATCTGAGTTTGAAACTTTACGTAGTTAGAGATGAGTGTCTCCAACTTGACCTCAAAATGTACTCAAGTCTTGAAGTATGAAGGACTCTTTACCAGATTAGTAGTGTGTTTACTATTTTAATTAACCCAAGTTTGCATGGGAAGCAGCCAAATATTAACAGGTAAATAATAGCATGTCTTATATTTGGTATCAGGAAATTTCATCAACTTCTATTATTCATCTTCTTAAGAATTTACACATTTCCTTATTAAAGTCTTATCTTTTATGCATATATTAGTTAACTGATTGTTTTACTTTTTTTTAGGAAGCTAATAAGTTGCTAGCTGGCAAAAGGGGTCATGGAAATCTCAAGAATCTGCAAACGATGCTTCGGAGGAGACAACAATATATGATAACTCAAGTTTCTACACTGTATCCTGTGAAGGCTTTAAATGACTCTAAAGAGAAGAGTGATTCACGACATGGTGGTGAGAAACCAAGTCTCTCTCTCTCTCACACACACACACACACACACATGACGGTTGTTATATTTATGGTTTATGTACAAACACCATTATTTAGCATGGCGGTTAAATCTTTGTTTATAGTTGACAGGAAAGGCGTTCCATATTAATATGTAGTTACTCACTTCACTGTTGTTGTAATTTGTGCAGGGTCAAGTCTGCTAGTTGTATTGAATGAATATAGTTTCTATTGATGTTACCTTGGTTTGACTGTAAATTGGCGCAGGGTGATGGATGTTGTGTCTTGGAACACCAATTAAAATTTTAGACCTACCTTTCTTAAAGTCAATATTTTACCCTCTATGAGACAAGTACTTTGGGAACTTGACTGGAAAATTTGATTGCCAAAAGATGAGTTTTATTTGGGGCCTTTAATTCTTTCATTGTAATAACTCCCTAATGTCGCACTTGGTGTTTTAATTTTTTTCACTGTCTGTTTCAAGACCGGATAGAGGGTTGTGTTAGATAGCTGACAATGACGTAAAACATAGGTCGGATCTAAGTGACATGAATCCCAAAAATCATCGTTGTTGGGTTGTCCCCACCGCTACGCTTTCCTTGAGTCCACCCTAGTGCTATGATAAGAAGGGTGGTTTACTAGGGCGTTCCATAAGGGACAGGTTGCACCGGAAACAACCAGTGCACAAGGATAGGTTAGGATCCTCAAATGCCTCATCAGTCTTCGCATGTGGTGCTAAATAGGCATAGGAAAGAGGGTCAAAAGAGAAATAGGCATAGGAGGCTTATGGATAAGAGTAGAATTAGGATAGCTACTTGGAATTTAGGAACAATTATGGGAAAGATGATGGAGTTGGTATATACAATGATAAGAAGGATTAATATAATTTGTTGGAAGGAAACTAAATGGGCAGTTGAGGAATCAAGTAAGATTGAGAATACTAGATATAATATTTGGTATACATAGAAAGAGAGGAACAAAAAGGGGGTTAGATAAACATTTTAAAAGAGAATGCAGCAAATAGAAGAGTTGGAGATGGAATTATGCTAATAAAATTTGTGCTAGGAGAAGATATTATTAACGTTGTTAGTGCCTCTGCGCCACAAGTGGGAATGCATGAGAACATTAAAAGGGAATTTCGGGAGATGGATGGATTAATTCAAGAAATTTTTGTGGGAGAAATTATTTATAGGAGGGGATCTAAATGGACACGTCGGTAAAGACAATAGTGGACATTAGAGGGTGCATGGAGGTCTATGGAGTTAAGAAGGATGTAAGAGATACGATTTTGGATTTTGCAACATCTTATGACTTGTGATATTAGATATATGCTTTAAAAATAGAGATGAACATTTGATATCTTTTAAGAGTGGATCAAGTAATAGTCAAATTTTCCTTACTAGAAGAGTAAATAAATTAGCCCGCAAGTTGCAAAGTTAAGAAGTAGAAGAAACTCATCCACACAACATAGGTGGTTGGTACTAGATACCAATGTTTAAAATAACGATAACATAACGATAATCTTTTTTCTTTGTTATGTTAATATAGGTTATAACGTAACGCATAACGTAAGTTACGCGATTTAATATTTATTTAATAAAAATAAATATATATACTATATTTAAGAATTTTTATAAATAAAAAATAATTTTAAAAAAATCTAAAAAAATATTAAAATAATATATAACACATTTAGCAAGTTTCACAACAATTTTTAGCAAGTATCATAATAATTTTTTACATTCACAAGTTATAATAAGTTTGCAAACATTACAAATTTCATAATAAGTTCGCAAACATAACAAACTATAACAAGTATGATAATTGAATTATAACAAATATGATAACAAGCATGATAATTTTTAGCAATTATCTTTTGATAATATTATCTCAGCCAATATTTTTAGTAATTTATCTCTCTCTGCCCTCTCTACTTAGATATTTCACTCTCTCTGCTCTCTCCCTCTAATCTCTCTCCGCTCTCTCCCCCTCTTGATCTCTCTCTGCTCTCCCTAGATCCTCTTTGTTCTCTCTAGATCTCTCTCTGCTTGCTCTCTCTCAGGAGAGAGCAGAGAGAGATTGGGGAAGAGGGAGAGATTAGAGGGAGAGAAGAGAGAGAGAGAGCTTACATGTGCTTGGAGACGACGCCGGCGGAAACCACGACGGAGAACCACTACTTGGAGACGACGCTAGCGAGAACCACCACGATGGAGAACCACCAGAGGTAGGTCTTATTCTTCTTTCTTCCTTCTTTTCTCGGCGTCGACGACGAGATTGCAGAGAGGATTTTTTTGGGGGGGATTTTTTGTCCTAGACCGAGCGAATTTGGGGGTTTTTATCAAAAGTCGACTTGCATCGTAACGTAAGTTACGGTGTGTTACGTTAATAACGTAGGACAAAATAACCATAGTTATGAAACATTATGTTTTTTAGCCCTGTTACGTAACGATTGGTCGGCGTTAGGTTATATAACGAGTTATGTAACAGGTTTTTTAGAACACTGCTAGATACCCTGCATTTAGAAGTGGAAAAGAAGTAGAGCAAATAGGGGGCCAAAACTAGATGGTGAAAGTTAAAAGGAGAAAACTTGGCATATTTTGAGGATTGATGACGAAAGAAGATAGTTGGAATATGGATGAAGAAACTAACATTATGTGGGTCAATAAGTCTACTTTTATCAAGAAGGGAGGGAGATAAATTCTTGGAGAATCTAAGGGTAATTGGAATGCATAAAAAAGAGAGTTGGTGGTGGAATGAATAAGTTTGAAAGGTTATAAAGCAAAGAGGGTATCCTATAGGAGAATCTAAGTGTAGAAACGAGGTAAATTCAGAGAATATAAGTTAGTAAAGCAGGGAGCTTTGAAAAAGGCTTGCAAGGCTAAACCAGAACCTTGTGAGAATTTATATAAGAAGCTAGAAACAGAAGCAGGAAAAGGATATATACGAGCATAGAGATCTAGTAAATGTTAGATGTATTAAAATTGAGATTAAAGACCATTAGTAATGGATGAGGAAATAAATGAAAGTTGGAGAAGCTATTTTCATTAATTATTTAATGAGAATCACATATGGGAACACAATGTAGAAATAAATTGTTTAATGAGCAGGAACTATATGTATATTAGGAAAATTAGGCTTAGCGGAGTTAAGTATGCTCTAAAAAATATGATAATTGTGAGAGGTGAATGACTGCATGGTATTTCTATTGAGGTTTGGAAGTGACTAGGCGATACAAGCTTTAGTTTGGTTAGCTAAGTTGTTTAACAAAATTATAGATACTAGAAAGATGCGAGAGGATTGCAGGATTTGCACTTTAGTACCCATTGACGGGGAGATTTTGCTCTCCTGTTTTAATTAACCGCAAGTGCACGGTTGTTCGGTGTAGCACTTGAGGGTCGATCCATAGGGACAGGTGGTTCTTACAGTTTTAACACTTATAGACGAATTGGTCAAAAGATTTGTGAGTTTTGAGTGAGTTTCTAAACTAAATGTCAATCTAAGAAATCAAGTACCTAGGGTTGAATCCCCTAAACTGGCATCAAGTAGTCAATTTTGATCTCTAACCATTCTATTGTTATTCACTAAAATCTCTACTTCTATTAGGCAAAGTAAGTCTGAACATTAGATCTAAGCACAAGGTATTATCCAGTTACATGATCCATCAACGGTAAATTAACTAAATTAGACAAATAGTATAAAGGCAACAAAACTCTAAGTATGGACCATTAACCCCTGATACATACCATGTCAAATACCTAGTTGTTTTAGAAATAATCTCTTAAAAGTGGTAGGTCAATCGGTGTGCACAACCCTAGGTAGGAGATCTAAAATGACCACATGAACAACTAGCCTAGGTTCATCTATCCTAAGTACTTGTACGAAATCTAGCTATACATGAAACAACTAACAATGATAGAATCTCATAAATTAATCATGCTTGAATAACTAAACTAATTAATACAATTAAATCAATTTAAAATTATCTAAATTTAATTAAATAATTAATTGCAAACATTAATTAATTAAACAAAACAAATTGAACTAATAAAAAAATAAACTTACCTTGCTGGGGCGCCAAGGGGCGCCCCCTTCCTCTTCAATCTGGGGCGCCAAGGGGCGCACCCTTCTTTTCAAATGGGGGCGCCCTCTGTTTTTCAAATGGGAGGGGGGCGCCTCAGTTGGATGGCGCCTCTGTAAGCTTTTCTCCCATTTTCCCCCATAAACAAAGAGAAAAGGAATAAAATATCAAAGAAAATTCGGCCCAAAGAAATCCAGCCCCCTATGGAAGAAAATAACTTCTGAAAAAATTGTAGAAAATTGAGAAAGAGGTCAAAATCAAAGGCCCCCAAACCCTAGCCTTTACATATATATTTATAGCCTAGGGTTTGGCTATTTTACATGAAAGTCCAAAATAGTTACAAAATTACAAGAAGAATCGTTAAATTAATTTTGTACTTTTGCATCTCTGTCCATTTTGCATTTAAGTCCCTGACTTTTACAAAATTATGTTTTCACTCAAACTGGCCTTGAACTCTTCCGAATTGATTGTAAATTTCTTTGATGCAAGTTTTAGACGTCGTAGAGCGATTCCAGCAATGCCAAGCCTTCTATCTCGCCTTTAACTTCTTTTAACGCGCTTTACGGTTTCGAAAGAGTGCTTTTGTGGTCCAGTCTTCTCCTAATAACTTTGTCTGCAAAACACGTTAAAAATACTCGAGTATCATCATTTATAAACAACTAATAGATAAATAGGAGTATGAAAATATGGTAAAATTGTGCTCAACAAATACCCCCACACCTATCTTTTGCTAGTCCTCGAGCAAAACTAATAAAAAGAAGAAGAAAAAAAACTAAATTAACCTAACTCACTTTTGTAGGAATCACAGTTGCACTTAGCATGTGCAACAAGCCGTTAAACCCCTAAGTTACCCCTAGAGGACGAGTTTAGTCTCGTGAGGGTTTTCAGTGGGTTACACCCACAAAATCCAAGAAAGTTAGAGATTAAGAAATAAATAAAAGTAAATAAGGATAATCGAAAATCAAGAAAAGAAAAACAAATCATTTTTTTTGGTTAACTAGCTAGCAAGACCATCGATTTCCATTAGTTTCATTTTCAAGTAAAACCTCAATTCAAGAAATCATTTTGGCTATAAAATAAAGTCTCAAATCCAAACCTTTACACCACTTGTTCTAAGTTTCAGATCCTATGTACCCCGTGATCGTGATGTAGTTCTCAAGCTTGAGAATATTTAACTACAATTTTTATACTTGTTTTTGTGATAACATTTTTTTAATACTTTTTAACTATCTTTCGCGTAGATACCGAGGCTTCCTGAGGCCAAGGCACCTAACTAATTAATAATCAAAATTAGTATATTTTATAATATCTTATCCTATTAGGTTTTCTCAGCTACCCATGTAGCGAGCTTTGGGCCAATGCTCCCAAACCAGATGGTCTTATGACAATAAGTGTAAAAACACTCCTACGGACTTAATTACTTAAGCAATTGAGGCCACAAGACAAGATTTATTAATAATATTTTACTATATAATAATAATTTTTTTTAGTTGTAATCAATATCCCAAGCCTATGAACTAATAGTGTAAGTACTATTGGGTACATAATCACTTAGACTAAGTTTAGATAGTATGTCTGGTTTAGATTCTAATCTTTATTTTAAGACTTTATAACTCTTTCATCTTGATCTTACCCTTAAAATCCACTCATGGATACTAAATCACTCACATACTAGCTAATCATTAGTAGAAAATTTTCAATTTTCAATTTTTTTAAGAAGACTCCTAAAAGAAAATCAAGAAAAAGAAAGAAAATAAAATAAAACAAAAAACCCTAAAATTGAAACAAAACCAAAAAGACTCCTAAAAGAAAAGAAATATGTGAATCTCTCCCTCACACCTAAACTGTGCAATGTCCTCATGCATATACTTGAATACAGAGATAGAATGAATATAGCATATAATACACACCTCCACATACGTGTACACAATCAAAAAATAAAGCATCCAATTCAAGCATACATGAGTAAAATATATGAAATAAATACGCTGAAATTAGAATTACTTACAATGCACTGAAAAATTTAGTTGCAGAAGCAACCAAAATCACTCTATGTGTGTGTGCATTCTCGTTTATCCTGTATCACTTACAAATAACTTCCCACATAGGTTAGAGAAAGAGATGCATAAAAGACTCAATAAGACTGACTCAACCAATAAAGAGGAAATAAAGACTCAAAAACTAAAAGGAAAAAAAATATATATATATACATATGTACAATTTCACAACTCCCCCACACCTTGATCTTTCTAGGTCTATTCCCTCGAGCTCTCTTCCCATCATTTCAATGGGTTCCCTCTATGGGACAAATTGGAGAGGTTAATCCTTTTGTCATCTTTAATTTCATTCTCTCCAACTTGTTCATCACTTTTCTCTATCTCCTCTTCTTCCCATACTTTTTTCTTATAAATTCATCATTATCACACAACATAATTAGAGTGTCCACAATATGGTTGCCTATGAATTTAAGCTCATCCTCAAACATCACCTCAAAACTTAAATCAACTATTTTCTTTGGAGGTGTGTAACTAAAGCATCCTTAATCGATTCATCCAAACATATGAGTTCGTCTTCAAATAGGTTTGATTAATTAGAGATTCTTGAATCAAGTTTTCAAAAGCTTGATTATTGGTTGGCTCATCGAAAGTGAAGATACTCAAATCGAGTTTTCTTTTCTTAAAGGAAACTCTAAACTTAAGATCCTCAACACATGTTTTCTCACCATTGTGATCACACTCTTCAG
Organism: Agave tequilana; assembly: GCA_038442645.1. NCBI lineage: Eukaryota > Viridiplantae > Streptophyta > Magnoliopsida > Asparagales > Asparagaceae > Agave > Agave tequilana. The sequence goes on from JAVJIF010033924.1 coordinate 26,237, forward strand.
TAAAAAGCTCATCAAGAAACAAAGGCTCATTATCCATATAGGCATCATCGCAATTTTGATCAGTGTGCTTTATTTTCTCCATATGAGTGGATAATATATTCTGCTCCTCAACACTTGTCTTTTCACAGAACTTAAAAAATTCATCTTCAACTTTCTCTTGAAGCAATAATTCATCATTATCACAATAAGATTCAACTGGCTCTACATGAGGTGTATGTGTAGCCAAATAATTTCTATTCACTTCATTCAGACACTGAGGATCATTATCAAGTTTGTATATCTCATGGACCTTTACAACTTCCTCAACAAGCTTCTCATGTTCAAGCTCTTTAAATTGATTTAGATGAAATAATGGGGACTCGAAGGGCATCTCGATGGAATGATTAGACATGTCACTATGGCCGACAATTTGCTCTTCGAGTCTTACAGTTTGGACTTTGTTCATTTTATAAAAGTTGATGTGCTCTTGAATTGACATGGGTCGAGTCGGTATTGGCTCAAGAACTAATTGACTAGAAAAGGGATTTTTCTTTTGCTCACTAACTAACTCATTTGCTGGCCTGTTTAAGCAGTCTCTAATGTCATAGAGCACTTGCTTTGAAGTTTGCCTGAAAGTTTCAAAAGCTTTCTCTAGTGTTGGTTCCTTGTCCACCTGATTGCCATTGAACTCAATTTGCGAAAGTTGAGGGAACTCTTGAACTTGATCTGAACTTGTGGTTGAAACAGGTTGATTGAGATGAGTCATTATCTTATCCATGTGAGCACATGCTTCGATTAACTGCTGATTGGTTTCAACTATAGTCTGCTGTATGGATTCGAAACTCTCCTCTAATGTGCTCATCGGTTTCTCATGATCATTGTCAAATCCCCAAGATAGAGGTGATGTTCAGTGTAGGACCAATTAGATTGAGAATTTTGATATGATTGATCTCATGAAAATTGAGGACAATTCCAACCCTCCGAATCGAAGTTTGATGGATAAGGCTCGCTCATAGGTCCTTGAAATGTGTGAAATTGATTTTGACCTAGTCCTAAAGAATACCCAGCTGAAGGACACTGTTCTGATGGATGATTTGGATCTTGATAGTGATGGCAACTCATGTGATGGTATGAAGAAAATAAGTAGTTCGTAGGATGGATGTACTCATTAAAGTTTGAAAGAGAAGTTGGTAGAAAAGGAGGGTCTGGCCTATAAAATAAGTTGTAATCAAATAAATTTGGATAGGCCATGGGAAAGGATTTTTTTTTTGAATTTTTTTTTAAATTTTTGGATTTTTGAATTTTTTTAACAATCCGATAAAAATGTCCAAACTAAAGATAGAACACCGTGTCCCCGGCAACGACGCCAAAAACTTGATGGGGAGATTTTGCTCTCCTGTTTTAATTAACCGCAAGCGCACGGTTGTTCGATGTAGCACTTGAGGGTCGATCCATAGGGATAGGTGGTTCTTACGGTTTCAACACTTCTAGGCGAATTGGTCAAAAGATTTGTGGGTTTTGAGTGAGTTTCTAAACTAAATGTCAATCTAAGAAATCAAGCAATTAGGGTTGAATTCCCTAAACTGGTATCAAGTGGTCAATTTTGATCTTTAACCAGTCTGTTGTTACTCACTAAAATCTGTACTTCTATTAGGCAAAATAAGTCTGAACACTATATCTAAGCACAGGGTATTATCCAGTTACATGATCCATCAATGGTAAATTAACTAAATTAAACAAATAGTATAAAGGCAACAAAACCCTAAGCATGGACCATTAACCCCCGATACATACCATGTCAAATAAATTGTTGTTTTAGAAATAATCTCTTAAAAGTGGTAGGTCAATCGATATGCACAACCCTAGGTAGGAGATCTAAAATGACCACAGGAACAACTAGCCTAGGTTCATCTATCCTAAGTACTTGTACGAAATCTAGCTATGCATGAAACAACTAACAATGATAGAATCTTATAAATTAATCATACTTGAATAACTAAACTAATTAGTACAATTAAATTAATTTAAAATTATCTAAATTTAATTAAATAATTAATTGCAAACATTAATTAATTAAACTAATCAAATTGAACTAATTAAAAAAAATAAACTTACCTTGCTGGGGCGCCAAGGGGCGCCCCCTTCCTCTTCAATCTGGGGCGCCCCCTTCTTTTCAAATGGAGGGCGCCCTGGCGCCCTCTGTTTTTCAAATGAGGGGGGGGGGGGCGCCTCAGTTGGACAGAGGTGCCATTAATTGGCACCTCTGTAGGCTTTTCTCCTTTTTTTCCCAGAAACAAATAGAAAAAGAATAAAATATCAAAGAAAATTCGGCCCAAAGAAATCCAGCCCCCTGGGGAAGAAAATAACTTCTGAAAAAATTGTAGAAAACTGAGAAAGTGGCCAAAATCAAAGGCCCCCCAAACCCTAGCCTTTACATGTATATTTATAGCCTAGGGTTTGGCTATTTTACATGAAAGTCCAAAATAGTTACAAAATTACAAGGAGAATCGTTAAATTAATTTTGCACTTTTGCATCTCTGTCCATTTTGCGTTTAAGTCCCTGACTTTTGTAAAATTACGTTTTCACTCAAACTGGCCTTGAACTCTTCCGAATTGATCGTAAATTTCTTTGATGCAAGTTTTAGATGTAGTAGAGCGATTCCAGCAGTGTCAAGCCTTCTATCTCGCCTTCAACTCCTTTTAACGCGCTTTACGGTCTCGAAAGAGTGCTTTTGTGGTCCAGTCTTCTCCTAATAACTTTGTCTACAAAACACATTAAAAATACTCGAGTAGCATTATTTATAAACAACTAATAGATAAATAGGAGTATGAAAATATGGTAAAATTGTGCTTAACACCATGTATAAAAATAAAGGAGACATATAAAGTTCAAACTATCATGGGATCAAGCTTATGAGCCATATAATGAAACTTTGGAAGAGAATAACTGGGCAAAGACAGAGGAACATCGGTTTTTAAAAACCAATTTGGTTTTGTGCCTTGTAGGTCAATTGTGGAAGTTATTTTATTTACTAAGACGATTGATGGAGAGATATCGGAAAAAGAAAAGAGTTCTACATATGGTATTCATTGATTTAGAGAGAACTTATGACAAGGTTCCTAAGGAGGTATTATTGATGTGAAAAATGACCTACATATTAGTATTATGTTGAGTTTTAGAAAAGAGAGAGTATCTAGCATGTATATTGACATGATTAAAGATATGCATGATGGGAGAATAACTAGGCTGAGAACTATTGATAGGGAGATTGAGCCTTCTCCTTTCATTATAGGCTTTCACCAAGAATCAACATTAAGTCCTTATCTCTTTGCTTCAATGGTGGATAAACTTACTAGACATATTCAAGATGAAATCTCATTGTTTGTTTTGTTGATGTATTATTAGTTGTTGAGACTAGAAAAGGCATAAGTTTTAAACTAGGTAGATGTAGAGAAACTTAGGAATTTAAGGGATTTAGAATCAGTAGGAAAAAAAAGAGAGTATATAAAATGCAGCTTTCAAAAAATCGTGAGAAAAAATGAACATACAGTAGAATTGATGGTCATGAAATATTTGGGATCAATCATTCGTCAAGGCGATGAAATTGAGGAAGATGTGATTCATACAATCAAAAGCAAGATGGTTAAAGGGGAGAAGTGCCTCTTATGTTCTATGTGATCATAAGACACCGATAAAATTGAAGGGAAAATTCTATAGAACGAGTAAAAGCCTGTTATGCTCTATGATCCATAATGTTGGATAATTAAGAAACATGTCCAAAAGTTGAGAATGTTGAGATGAATGAGTAGCAATGCACTAAGAGACATGATAAGAAATGAGTGCATCCGTAGAAACTTAGAGATTATTCCTGTTGAGGATAAACTGAGGGAGAATCGATTGTGATGTTTGAGCATGTATATCATGGGCCAGTAAATGAACTAATTCGGAAAAGTGATAGGATTATAGTTAATGGGGGTAATGAGGACTAGAAGGAGACCTAACCGAACTTGAATAGACACAAATAAGAAGGATATGTTAATGCTTCATGTTATTAAGGAGATGGCCCTTAATAGCGATGAATAGAAGAAAAGGATTCATGTAGCTGAACCCAAAGGATAATAGCTTTGTTGTTGTTTTTTTTTAATTGAATGCATGGCACATGATTATTATTACTATAAACGGGATATAAATATGCTATAAGCCTACCACAGATAGGCTGTTGAGCAACTTTAACTGATAACTTGATAAATACATTTGATTTCATAAATCTAAAAAGTTAAGCATGATACAGTTTCTAATCCTAATGGTATACCACTAATTTATTGGAGGAATTAACTTGTTAAAAACAAGGTATGAAGTTTTGCTGGTTTTGTCTCGGTTTCAGTTGTTCTATCTTGTTTGGTGAGGACAGATACGAAAATTGACATGTAGTTTTGGTTTCACATGCATTGACTATGGGTTAACTTTGGTAACTTTTGGATAGTTTAGGTGAATTTCGGATGAAGCATACAAGAAGCCTTTAAACGATTAAAAGACTATGGGAGGAGGAAAAATCTGTAATGCTCCTAATAATAATTTTATCTCCTTCTAACTTCTACCGCCATCGACTTCTGTATATCTTAGTTTGCCTAATTTAATTTAATTCTAATTATAATCTTAGTTTAACTTTAAATTGACTACTTTCATATAAATTCAGACTTTTTTGTTTGCTTGTGGAATATCAGAAGTTTACTTCTCTTGATTTAACACCCAGTCAGCCTACATGGTCATATTGTGTATTTTTGCCTACACATTAAAAAAATTCTATGATACGTGTTTATATATGGTGAAACCAAAAAATCTATTGAAGCTTACGGAACTAATTGAAACCTTTAATAAAAGAAGGCTCTGAAACCGAAATCCAAACTGGGTTTTTGAACCTTGGTTGAAAACTATCCGAGTATCCCTATTCGACAATTTCCATGTTGAAAACTTGTTGTGAGAACAACACAGTGGTATCCTATGTTCATATATATTGGATCATAATGTCTTCTAGGTTTGTTCTCTACTATTTTTATGCATGAGTCGTGTTCATAGTTTGTATTGCCATATCCATACACTCTTATTGAGTGTGGCTTACTGCTTCTGTCTGAGTATATATGTTCTTTCCATATGTGGTAAGGAATGATTTTTACCAAGCTTTCATCATCTTGGTAGAGAATGAGTTTCACAAATTTCTTACCTTGTTCAACTGGAGTTATATACCTCGAATTTTGGGTCTCGGTCATGCTCCATGCAAGCAATTCTTGTTGTATATTATAGGCTTTAGCAATGTAGAATGATTTCTTTCCAATAAATGTTTGAAGGCATGTTTCTTTCCTGATAATAATGTTAATACCACAGCTATTAAGTGAAAAAGTGTTCTTAACTCAAACTAGGTGTTTGAGAAATAAATCAGCCAATCAATCAGTTTAATAATCATATGGCCTACTGCAGAGGTATTTTTGTGATGAATCTTATTCTTCCTATTTGCATTAGGTGAAAAGTGTTTTTAACTTAAACTAGTGGCTTGAGAAATAAATCAGTCAATCAGTTTAATAATTATATGGCCTGCTACCGAGGTATCTTCTTGATGAATCTTACTCTTCCTATTTGTAGGTAGGTCCATATTAGGATAAGGGTATTATATTTCATTTTGAGCAAAATTTTGGAAAATATAACTTCATGAAACTTTGTTAGCTTTGTCAAATGGTCACTGGAGGATAAGTGAATAAGAGCAAGTGATCAAATGCTCAGACCGTTATAAACTGCCTGCCTACAAATTTGTCTTTATAGTTGATTGGAAGATTATTATCCAAGTGAGTGGTATGTTTCATCTTTCTTAGGTAGCATGTGTTTGGACATGAATAAAAAATATATTTTTTTATTTATCAATTTAGTCTGTTAGAGATAGTAGGTCATCAACTTTAGGTTGCTCACCTGTTGTAGGTGTTACTATTAAATTCAGAAGTTCACCTGTAGTTTCAGGAGGTGGACAGGGTTGTTTAATAACCAGTGGAACTTTAGTTACCAGAGGAGAGACGACCTTTTATGTTATTATTGCTTAAAATGTTAACATATTGTTGGATGATTCATAATTTATATACACACAATTTTATGACCCTGTTTACGGAATTACAGTTGTACGTCACTTCTCATCAGTTGTTTGTATGACAATCTACGGATGCTGTTAGCATGTGTTTGGACAATCATCTTTTCTTCATTTGTAGTTCTGTACTAGTACTATAGGTTGATATACTAAAATTTAATATGACATTCCATCTTTCTTCGGAAACGTATGATGATTTTGGCATAAAGTCATTCATAGTTTTATGTAGAAGCTGTCATAGTTATGCATTTTTACAATCGAAGCTAAGGTAATTATCTACTTTTGAGATCGAAGCTGAGATAATTATTATGCTTTTCAGGAGATTCAGCTGGCTCTAAACCACAGCAAATATCATCTTTAACCATTTCAGGTCTTCAGCTAACTACACTTCCTCTTAAGAAGATGAGTCTTTTCAGCAATAAAATGGAGATACAGAGATCTGCCGCAGTTCTTGGTTATATCGCACATGTAAGTTTTAGACTTTGTTAATGTGGCACATGGTTGAAATAAATGATAATTAACATCTTCGGTTGTTATTTTGAAGTGAAATTAGATATAAGGTTTCTACTTGTGGATAAATATCAAACTCAGTTGTCTTGCTTGAGGAGTTCCACTGGCAGATGTTTCCTTGCTTGTGATGATATCCTTGTTTGCTTGTTTCATAGGCAGTCTTTCTGATTGCATCTTACCTGGATGTTCCTCTACGATATCCTCTGCGCTTCGGAGGTTCCCGTTCATATGTCATTGACCATGCACCCTCGGTAGATTCTGCATCATCTGACTTGGCGGCACATTCAATGACAGGCCTGAATGCAAAGTCTATAGAATTTCCCCTCTTTCTAGAATGCCAAGATGCTACTAGAGCAGCATATGCAATACTTTTGTTAAATAAGGTCAGTTTTTCATCTATTATCCTTCTTTTTCTCTTTATCCAGTATAAGAAATGTTGGTGTTGGCCTCCTGGAGTTGGTCGAAATCTTATTTCTAGCTAAAGATGAAACTTTTATTTAATCAAGATGAAGATGCAAAATGGTTCAAGCCATTATTTTTCATCACTGAATGACTGGACAGTAAAAGTTTCATTTAGTCTTGAATTACCAATGACTTGTCATTTGTAGTATTTTGGTATTCTTATCAACTAAGGTCCCGTCACTTTATACACCTGGTATTGTTATTAATTGAAGACATGGAAGTTGGTCAAAATCTAAATTTAAGTAACAACAAATTACTTATTCTTTGAGTGGAATTGGGAGAAAATACAAGGCAATGAAGAGGGGCATTTTTGAAAGGACAGACAAGAGTTGAAACATGTTTCCCTGATCAACGTGTACAACTTTTAAATTTAGACCAGAATAGCTTAACCATTCAAATATGCCTTAATGGAGTTTTTGAACCCTGTTTGCTAACTAAATCACCCAAAATAGTATCAAGTCATTGTAAGAAGAATATTTGCTACCCTTAGCATCTTATTTTCACTTGAATACTTTTTTGTTAACTAGAAGAAATGAAGTTCTCTTCCTTTTTCTGTCGGTATTTTGTTTTGACCTATTTTTATCAATATTTTTTGAATATTTAAACATGTTCAACGCAGTGGACGTTTCTTGTGTTACAATATTATATGAACCTTATATTTAGTTCTTGCCAAAAGCAATAATCTAAACTGACTAAACTGGACCAAATTTGAGTAGTAAGTATTTTGTTAAGTTTCCACATTATATGGTTCAGTCTTAAAATGGGTATGACTTCTATGTAGTTTTCATATTGTTGAATTGAAGAAAGAAATATGTTAAGTGAATGCATTGTAATCTGGAGACATCACATGTGTATCATCCTGCCAAAAGAATGTTAAAACTATTACTGACATATGGGATAATTTTAGATATAGTTTCATGTTTTAAATATACATTAGTTTATAATATACTGCTGTAGTATCCTTGTTTTAGTAATGTTTTATCACCAAGTCTATTTCATATTGTCTCTCCCATAGGCCATATCTGGATCAATGAAAATTAATTATCGGTTCAGTCCGCCCCCCCGCCTCTTCCCTTCCTCTCACCAAGTTTATATCTTATCAATACAAAATCTACAAAAATTGTAAGGATAAAAGTTATGCTGATTGAACTAAATCTGGTAGCAGTAGAAAGCACATGATGCAGTTATAAAAATCGAATAATGATCATATTATCATGCATAGTTGTATGGAGACATCATGGGATGCACTTATTTGCTAAATAACTGTATAAAGAGCAATGTATGTGACATTTGTTTCCAAATTCATTTGGAGGTGTTCCCCTAGAGTCCGTTCCATTGATGTTGTGGAAAGAAGAGGGGAGCAAAAGAGCATGGCGGCTTAGGCTATAGGAGCTTTACCGGGACTTTATTGGCAAAAAATGCTGAGGTTCTTTGTGAGAAATAAGAATTTAAATAAAAAAAGGAATAAAAATGAAAAATCATCTGAAAAAGAAAAATTAAGAGACTACATAACTAACTAAATAATTAACAGATTAATACTAAAATTTTAATGACAACAGTAAACATCAATATAACTTGATACTATATATTCTATGAAGATCTTTTGAACCGTGAAACGGAGGCTGAAGCATCCAAAGCAGGCAGAGAGAAAGCGGGGATTTAGTAAGCTTTTTCGCAACATTGTATTCAATTAATTTCAAATATCCGTTAATTCTGATAAATTTCTGCAATAGTAACGGGTTTCGAGGTACCCAATAGGTTATTAACCCTATAATATCAAATTATCGAGGCCAATATTGCTGATATCGCCAGCCAATACTAAGATATTTAAGCTAAAAACTAGCCTATACCAATACCGAAATCAAGATTTTAAACTCTCCATGTGAATTGTGCCATCATTTTTCAATGTTTTATATTTGAGTTTTGCACTGGGTTTGACTTTGTTTTTGTATCTGATTAGGTAGTTGGTAATTCAAACTTTTAGCGTTAGAAGCTTGAGAAGGTTTTAAAAATGTTGCAAAATCAGTTTTAGAGCTCTGGTTTTGGTCTTCAAATTCGGATTTAGATTGGTCCTTAGACCTTCATACTATTTATCTATATTGTTTTTGAATGCACTAGAATATTCCAATTAAGATAATGTCTTTCAAATTTACCCAATTTGGAATTACTTAACTGGTACAAAATAACTTTAGAAGTATAATTTTAGGATCTGTATTTTGGTAAAAGTTTGATAGCAAGTTTCCCCATCTCCGTGCAACTAATTTTTGTCAATTTGACCCAAAATTTCTCCTTATCTCCGTGGGATTAAACTCAGAACTCTTTCATGGTCTACTCTTTACCTGTATCAAAACTATGAGCTCCTACTTTCTTAATCTCAATGAAGCCCAAATAAAACTCACGTAGAAAATCACTCTCAATAAATCCCTATAATTATCTTGCGCTTATTATATAACTGCGTCTTATTTCTACGTCAGTAATTCCCCTTTTTAATTTGGTACCATAAGTATCAATTTTGCTAATATAATAAAGGAAAAGTTGTTTATGAGAACCGTCTATTTACAAAAGATGAGAATGTAGTTAGTTGCTAGCTCGAAGTTGTCTGTCTAGTAGGGTTAGCTTGACTACTTTCCCTCTCACAAGCTCATATTTGTAAATGAGCTACTAGCTCATATACAATATTCTATACAAGAAAAACTAAGCTTATAAATAGATATTGAAAACAACTTGAATTTGCTTCCCATCCGCATATAAGCAAATACAGAGTAATAGTATCTTATCAGCTTTAGAAAGAAAGAGATCTGGGAGAGTATATTCATCTCTCAGTCTCAGTTAATCATATATAGAAGCAAAAGGGTATGGGTTCACAAGGTAACACAATACACAATACCCAATACCTAGTAACTAAATATTGAACAGTCTAAAATTTCCCATCAAGTTGGAGTATAGATATCTATCATGCCCAGCTTGTTACATAAATAAGAGAAGACTCCAGGAGTAACATGTTAGTAAACATATCTGCTACCTCTTCAGAGGAGGGGGTGAAGAGAGTGTAAATCAACTTCCAAGCAACCACATAACGATCAAAGTGGCAATCCATCTCTATGTGCTTTGTTCTCTTGTGGAAGACATGGTTGCTAACTATATAGATAGCAGCTTGATTATCACTGAACATAGACATTGAACTATTCTCACTGAATCCAAGTTCCCCCAATAGTCTTTAGCCACATCAACTCACATGTTATATGAGCCATTGTTCTATACTCAGCTTCTGTACTAGAATGAGACACAATAATCTTTCTTTACTCTCCAAGCAACTAGATTGCCTCTAGCATAAGTGCAATAGCCAGAGGTAGGTTTTTCTATCCCTTTTTTTCCTCTGCAATGATAAAAAAACTTCAATCTGTAGATGCCCATGCTTTTACAACAAACCTTTATTAGGAGATCCTTTGATGTAGGTCAGTATTCTCAAAGTTGCCTTCAAATGAATCTCTCTAGGCTTGTGCATAAACTGACTCACCAAACCAACTTCATAGGTAATATCTAGACTCGTAACAGGGAGATAGATAAGTTACCTACTAGTCTCTTATGCTGGGACACATCCTCGGAAAGATATCCAAACTCATCCCACAAGTCAGAATCCATAAGAGTTATAATCCGACCTTCTGTAGTAGATCTAAAACATACTTTCATTGAGAAAGAATCACTCTCTGTTTACTTTGAGCAATTTCAATCCCAATGAAGTATCGAGGTCTTATGTTGCACGAACACGGGTGCGGGACACGGAAACGACACAAACACAGATTGGGGATATTACAAAATCCAAAAAAATTGGATACGGGGATGCGAGAAGCATTTTTTTTATTATTATATATAGATAAATTTATAAAATATCAAAATCACAATCAAAATCATCAAGTTAAACAACATACTATTATCATACTCTTAAACAAAATATCCACCAAGTTAAACAACATACTATTGTCAAAAGAAAATTACAATCAAAATCACCACGACCTTTATCGTGGGTTCATAAACTAGGTCTTTCGCTTCTTCAATCTTCATCACCTCCTTCATCGTCCGCGAATACCACGACCTCTATCGTGGGTTCATCAAGCGAAAGACTAGAAACATCTAGAATAACCGGCACCCTGAAACGTCTCAAAGCCATCTCTGTCGATATTCCACAACCTTGTTTCCCCTTCCTTATACTCTGCTAAGCTTTGAGAAAGCAAACAGAGGTTGGTATGCATATAAACTAGATCTTTCGCTTGTGCAGGGGTTAATTTGTTCTCTTTAAAGATTGGATAAAAGAGTATGTACTCTAATTCCTTTCACAACATGAGAAAAATGATTGGACTAGAAGCTTGAAGGTCAATGCTTGTATATTTGGAGTTGAGGAACCATAAGTAACCCACCAATCCTTCAGTTCCATAAATCCTCTTCACGAAGACAATCTGGATAGGAAAAAGCATGTGAGAAGCCCGAAAATCTAGCATACTCCATGGTCACCGCCCGTCGTGCATCTATGTTGGGAAAGTATCTCTTCAAACACTTGATTCTTTTAGAAGATATCTCCTCATCTTGATGGGGAGGTTGTCAAGTGATATTCTCATTAAGCCAAGTTTCATGATAATACCTATTAACGTAAAGACTATGAATTAACCATTAAGATTAAGATATTAAAGAATATACTCTATATAGATAACCACATTGAAAAATATGAATTATAACATAATAAAATATTACCTTGGATTCAAAGAGTGTGTCAAGCATTGAAGTAGCGTGTTACCCCTTGTGCCATTGATTCTCCAAGATTTTGTGCACCACATCATAAAAAGAGGATTGCTCATTCTCTCTTTTGTCTTCATGTCTATAAATAGCAATCTTAACCTTCTCGATCATTGTACCCACATGTCATACATCAAATGAAGACTTGGCTTGTTGGTGACCCGGATCATGTCATAAATTGGATTGGTGAAGGCAAGGATGTAATCAATATTGTCTCACCAAAAATAATCTAGCACTCTCTTTAACAAATTGTGCTTTTTCTAAATCATCTCTATACAAGCTCCATCGATCACTAAGAGCCATATCTTGGAGGTCTTTTTTAATGACCTTAAACCTCTTCAACATGATAATCCACAAAGCAAATCTAGTTTCCGCAATTGCAAGAAGCTTCAGCTTGGAATACTCATTGAACATGGCAAGCCTCATGGAGTGATTCATGATAAAATTCATCTAAAATTCTTTATCACCATTGCATCATCTGAGATATCTGTGATCCAATTGCATTGTACATAAGTTACAACATTCGCCTTCGTGTTTTTAACCGCACAAATATTCTTAAGAGTAAGATTGAGAGTGTGCATTACACATGGAGTCCAAAAGATGTGAAGATACTTGCCCTCGATAATAGCACCCCCACCCTTGTATGCAGAAGCGTTATCGGTGATGATTTGGATGACGTTTTGAGGTCCAACCTCTTTGATGCAATCATCAAGCTTTGATGCAATGAATTTCTTGCTCTTTTTTTCTCCCTCGGTATTCACGAAGTTTAAGAACATTGAGCCACTTTCGGTGATTGCCATGAAATTAATGATGGGTCTTCTTTGCGCATCCGCCCATCCATTACTACAAATGGAGATCCCCTCTTTTTCCAAGTGCCCCTGATAGGCTCTGTTAACCTTTTTGCGTGAGCTTTCTCACGTTGCAAGAGAGTGGTAGCCGGGAGGCTTGTAGCGGGTGATTGGATTGCTTTTATTCTAGGTATATCACTACTTCCTGATAAGACTTGGGTATAGAAACATAGGACGTAGACAATGCAAACGGAGGAGAGAATGTTGTAAGATAATCATAAGAAACAATTTGAAGTAGGATGCATGGTGATCGTTTACCCTTTCGAAGTGCAATAGGAAGGTCCAAGTCCGAAGGACCAAAGTTATCTGGCTCAATCGTAGAAAGTAGAGAATCAGTACACAAATAGTCAGAATTAAGAGAGCAGGATCAATAGCTGCAAGGATCAGATCAACCGGGAGTGAAGCATGAGCCACTGTCTTTGAACGTCTGATAAATACATGTCATGGTTTAGGAACAATTTCTTTCTCTTGATTACTAGACATACGCATAGGCTAAGGTATAGACGTGAAATAATGGGTGCAAAGTATGGAACAAACTCAAAAAAGGTCACATCAGATGAGGTATAGAACTTGCGATGTACTGGATCAAAACTTCGATAACCTTTGTGAGTACGAGAATAGCCAATGAAAATACATTTTATAACTCTAGCTTTTAACCTGTCCAAACCATGTTTAAGATTTTGAATAAAATAAGTAACAACCAAGAACAGAAGGAACAATAGAAAAGGTAGATTTGTCAGGAAATAAACATGAAAAGGAAATTCTGTCATGAAGTACTGAAAAAGGCATTCTTTATCAAATGACACACACATAGAATAACATCTGCCCAAAAAGATTTGAGGACATGCATGTGAATTTAACAAGGTACGAGCCACATCTAAGAGATGTCTCAATTTCCTTTCAAATACTTCATTGTGTTGTGAAGTGTGTGGACATGTGGTCTGATGTAGTATACCATGAGATGCACAAAAATGAGAAACTTCATTCTGGGTGTATTCAAGAGCATTAAAGTAAACAAAATGCAAACAATAGTAGAAAATTGGGTTTTTATTTCATTGATAAAATTCTTGATAATATTAGAAACTTGATGCATGTCTTTTAGCAATTACACCCAAGATATTATAGAATAATCATCCATAAATACTAAAAAATGCTGAAAACTAGAAATGAAAGTAACACGACACGGTGCACAAGATCAAAAGGAGAACTACTCCTAATATTGACACGATTAGGATAGAAAGCTCGTTGATACTTTCCTAAAAGACACGAGTCACATTCTAAAGTAAAAAGAGAAGACTCCATAAGTAGTATGTGACACAACTTTTGCAAAGAATGATGCCTCAATTTATAATGCCATTATAAGGGACTATCAGAAGGAGAAATGATATCTAAATCAAAGTAGAGTGTACCATCATCCAAGTAATAGAGACTGTCAATTCATGCTCCGAACCAATCCTCATCCCAGTCTGCAGATGATGAAACACAAAATAGGTGGGATAGAATATTATACAAATTGTGTAGTTTGTTGATAGATAGTAAGCTTTCAGGAAATTTAGGAACAAACAAGACATCATCTATCGATCAAGAGGAATTAGCATGAACAACTCTTTTTCTACGAAGAGTGGAAGAGGTACCATCAACAATATCTAACGATAAAGAGGACCCCATACTCGAGAATAATCATTCACAAAAATTATAAATACTTGAAAATAAGTTTTGATGTTATTGTACAAGAACCCCATACATCTGAATGAATTAAAACAAACAAAAGCAAACATGTTATCCTTTTTATTGACTCTATGAGGATAAGGCATACAATGATGCTTAACTAGTTTGACATGGCTTATAATTTAAAGACGTAACATGATTTAACTCAGAAAGTAAAAAATTTCAAAGTTTATAATGATGGATGTCCTAACCGACAATGCTGATAAAAAAGAGATGCAGAAGTAGAACATGCTACCAGTTTAGGATCCAAATTCAGTTAATACAATTCGCCACAGTCAAGTCCTGTGCCAATTGTTTTTCTTGTTCCAAGTTCTTGAAATACACAATGCGTGAGAAAGAATGTCACTGAGCAAGTTAAGGATATAGTAATTTTAGTGGTTGATAGCAAATTAAAGAGAGAGTTCGGAACATAAAGCACAGATGACAGAGATAATAAAGATGTAGTATTGGTAGTGCCTATACCTTGTACAGAAGATATAAAACTATCTGTCAGTGTCACTGATGGATAAAAGAATTAGAATCAAGAGATGACAGTATACCTTTGTTCTTAATCATATGATCTGGAGTTCTTGAATCTATAACCCTAGTGTATGGAGAAGATGAAGTAAAACAAGCTGTGGAGTTATTGTTCTTGTCCATAATAGATGTGAGGAAATGAAATCTGGGCGGGATGAAAGTGCTGAAACGGCTTAAAGTACTGAAACATCTAAAACTATTGGTGTCTATACTCATCTATTATACTTCTAGAATCTCTTCTGAAACTGATCCTCTCTAGGGATCCAAAGTTCCCAAGGAAACGATCCTCTCTCAGGATCTAAACATCTAACAAATAAACTAAACAAACGATGCTCCCTCGGGATCTAATACCCAAGCAAACGATCCTCCTCGAGATCTAAACACTCAACAAACAACTCAAACAAACAATCCTCCGTCGGGATCTAAAACAACCCATATAAAATCACCAAATTCTCATGTATTCAAAAAGAATACATAATCTTGAAAAGAGCCTAAAAACTCCAAACCTCCGCTTTTTCCCTTTTTCCCTTTTTTCCCTTTCTTTTTTACTGTTTACTGTTCACGGTGAACAATATCGCGGCGGCATTGTTCATCATGAAAGTAAAGCTTTTTTTTAACAAATCTGAATTCAAATCAAATTTGAAAGAAGGAAATATAAAGGGAGAAGAAAAAGAAGAAGAAGAAGAAGAAGAGAGAAAGACGTTGATGTTGATATTTTGACGGTGAGTGAAGATGACGACGAAGGTTGCGAAGGTTAGAGAACCTTAGGGCTCTCTAATACCATGAGAATATTTAGATTATGGAGATTAGAGAGTTCATGAGTCCATCTATATATACTTATTTATATGCAAATACAATTGCAACTCCTAATAAGAACATGACTCCTAATATCATGTAGCAGTATGACTTCTGATTATATAATGACTCCTAAATACACTACTAACTTGCCCTTTAGGAATTCTGCAACTCTTTCTCATGTCCATAGTTCTCTTTTCTAGAAATTTATGCATTAATTTAGAGGTGTTTTATGCATGGTTAGGCGGTGCTGAAACCTTTTGCTCCTTGGCTTTCCCTCAATCTATTATTAAATACCTTCCAAAATTGAAAAGATTTAACCTATGATTCTCTTTGAAGTTTTTGATAGTTTCTCATAGGCATGTTTGCATTTCTTCTTAACTTCTTAGTCACACATGTGTTTCACCAACGTGGGATTGACTTTGTTTACTCGCAAGGCCTATATATAAAAGATGTGTCTTAGCTGTCAAAAGTGCTTTATTAGGAGATTTAGAAATATGCATGGGTATGGATCCTTAACTGGAAAAAGGCTTCTATTAAAGGATGCGTATATTTTCCTCTTTAACTTTCTTCACCCTTTCACTTTTGAACTCATGTTACACGTCAAACAGGTACAAGGTTTGTCTAGCTGAATAGTGTGTTTCTGAGCCATTTAGCATCTTGTGCTTGGCGTAGTGGTCTTTTTTATGTTGAATTTTGTCCCATGGCCACCTATGCTGTATGATTCCTGGTTCATGGGAAAGATATTGCGTGAACATAGAGGCATAGTTACCATCATCCATGTTTTTGCTTAAATAATTATCTGAATACATGAAATTCATGAAGCTAATTTAAACGAAAGAAGGGCCTAAATCTCACAATTGCTTTCCTGCGACAGAATTTTGCCTGCATTATCCAACCTTCCTCTAAAATTAAAGGAAAAAAAGTGAAAAATAAAAGATATGAACTGTCCAACCCCAACTTCATTAAATCTTGCAATTTCTGTACTTGATTTGAGGTTTTTTGTTACTGACTGATTGCTTGCACTTTTCTTGGAAGGATTTGGAGCAGCTTCTGAACTACATTGGCGCCGAAAGCTTGGGACCACGACATGTTTTGGCAAATCTGAAAGAACTTGTTAGAATTATCCAGTCCCGGGAGTACATAGATGATTAAATGGAAAAATTCATCTTGTTTCTCTTTTGAAACATGAAATTGTGCTCCTTTCAACACCTTTTCCCCTTTTCTTTCTTCTTTTACCCCCTTTTACACTTGCTGATCTGAGGGCATGGTGCATATTTTTGTCAAGCACCATTGTGAAAAGCTCTGTAAGTATTTGTCCATTGTTCTTCCATTACAGTTGCTGCTTTTAGAAGCCTGTTCTGCAAGTAGAAAATTTAGAAAAGTTACTGATTGCTGAATTGCTGGACTGTCTGTTCAAATTGGAGTTCTTGGGACTTGATAAGTTTATAGCACTCGTGACATTCATAAACCTTTAGTATTAGTGAATGCTTAGTTGGGAACCTCTAGAATGTGTTATTCATTGCTTTACTTTGACTGATAAAACATAAATAGTCTAATGGATTTCTTTATTGATATGTTCTTTTTGAAAGAAATATAAGAGTATCTCTAATTTGAGTGCAATGTTTATGATAAACGTTAAAGAACTTTGAGGTTGGCTGCTGTAATGCTCTTACTATGTATATTGTCGGAGGTTTAATTATCTTACAATTGCCATGGTTGCTATAACTATTTTCCTTATAAATGCATGTTTGCCTTTCATTTTGGCTAATTTTTTTTTTTTTTTTTTTTATTTGGAGATATCCATACATCACGTATACACATGTAGGTATCTCACAATATGTCATATATTCAACAAAAAATGCATATATCACCAAAGTATCATCATATATCCAAGCTATATGCATTATATATCACCAAATTTTCTCTCCCTCTGGCGTCATCAAGAGGGGACGGAAAATACACTACACCCACCACCTAAATCACAATATAACCAATGTATCCACAATAAATCCAAAAATACATCAAGAAAGAGACGAACCAATTAAAATCCGTCACATGCATATAAAAAGAAATTAAGCATAAGTAACATCTGATGTAAAAAGAAAATCAAGGCAACAAGTCAATTTTGAGTCTTAGTTGTTGACAGAGTGGGCTGAGCTGTCGACAACTAATTTCAGCTGTTGATAGATTGAGTTTAGGAGCGTTTTTCCGAGAGTTGAAGTTATACAGTCTGTCGACAGGGGCTATCGACAGGCCTGACGTGTCAGCCGTACCCGAATTTGCGTAGGATTTAGTTTTTCAGTTTAATTTAAATTTTGATTGGTTTTATTTCTTTTATTTAATTAGGTTTTCTTGTTAGATAGTGTTTTTTTTTATTTGCTTATATAAAGCCATTGTATCTTTGTTTTTAAATTCAACTTTTATTTAACTTTTGATCATCAATAAATTTGAGTCTTTTCTCTTTCAATTGTTCGTAGACTCGAGTTGTTTATCATTTGCTCGTGAATTTGAGTGCTTTGCTCAAGAATTCGAGTGCTTTTCTTACCTAAAGATATCCTTTAGGGTTCGTTGGCGCTAGAACGTGACCTAGTCATTCTCTGTCTCCGCCGAGTGATATCAGAGCTTCGGTTACTTTTCGGTAATGGCAGGAGACGACGATGGATTGCCAGACCTTTCCATAAGAATTGACATTGTTGAAAGGGAGATTCACGCTATCAACTCAACCTTGGACGGCGTAGTCTAAAAGTTCAAGAGATTGTACCTCAATATCGATATCAAAGTTTAACCGCTGGTACGTACTGAAACGGATATGATCATCCATTTACTAAACTTTCTCCACTACCTCCCCCCTCACATTCACCACATCAAACACCACCATATCACCCATCAACTTAGCTTCCTCCACCACCTTCACTCTTGCATCCGCCACACCAACCACCACCTTATCACCCATCACCTAATCTTTCTCTATCACTTTCACCCTTGCATCCACCATAGCAACCGCCACCATATCATCAATCAATTAATCTTTCTCCACCACCTCCACCTTCACATCCATTACAACAACCACCACCATATCACCCATCGACTATTTTTTCTCAACCACCACTGCTATACACTCTTACATCCACCAACGAATCTACAACTTGTGTTTTGTTCGTGCTAACCTGTGCACAGAAAAATACAGAATTTAGGAACAATGCTAGGTCCTCAATGCTACTGTTTAGCCTAGGGCTAATGGGTCGTGATCTACAGGGAGGGACAGTAATGAAACCGTTGTGTAAGTCTTCTTCCTAAGTTATTACACCGGTTAAAGATCTTCTTTATTTTAAATGAAAAGAAAAGATTAAGCTAAATTAGAAGAAAAGTGAAAGGTAGAAGAAGAAGATGGTGTTGGGGTTTTGATTACTAAGTTAAAAAGAAAGAAAATAAACAAAAGAAGAAAGAACATACCTTGGAATAATTAAAGGAAAGCAAGCGATCACTTAAGTTGAGTAACGATGAAGAAAAGTGGGATAGTTCCACTGGTTGTCACTCTCAATATAACTATCTTTAAAGAAGATTACATCTATTGTCACTCTCAACATAATTCTTCCTCTCTTTTCTGTCATGAAACTCTCCCTAGTCTAAGCTATAAATAAGACATGATTAAAAAGAAGACATAAAGAAAACAAATAAAAATAAATAGAGCAATTGAAGCAAGTAAAATAAAAAGAGGTAAATTGAAAAGAACAGACGAACCTTTATTGAGCTGTCACCATCAATTACAAGCATTTTGTTCTCTTTACAATTCTTTCTCTCAAACTACAATGAAACTTTAGAAAAGAAAAATCCTAACCCTAAACCTCTCTCCGGAGTTCTACTGTGGAGTCACCCCTCCAGAGTAGTGCCCCCTCTGCTTTCGAGGTATGCAGGTATTTATAGGAGAAAAATAGAAGGATAGGAAGCGTACGAAGATAGGGGAGCTGGCGCTCCCCCAGATTTGAAAGCTAGACCGCAAAAATGCGGCTTTTGCCACGTTTTTGCTGCAAGATCCTGGCCGTAGGGCCAGGATTAAGGATCTGTTCGTCCGTTTATTCATCATCCATCCTTTTATCCTCTTAGATTATGAATATTTGCTTTAGATTTGACGATCTATCTCTTTATCCTCAGTGAAACCGATAGGGTTTTCAAACAATCTGTTTTTCTTTTGAAATTTGATGATATTATTTTATTTGATATATCCAGTTTTCAAATAAGATGGCTTCAAGAACCTTTAAATTTGAATTGATCCCCTTTCCTTTGAATTTTTGGATTTAATTGTATAAATCTGTCAATCTCTCTCTTTTTTTCCTTAATTATCCTGCACGCCACTAGACATGATTACATCAAGTAGCAAAATTTTATTATAAAATAAATGCAGAAATGTGACACATGTGATATTAAATATGCAATATATGTGTTCGATAACACCCCCACACTTATCTTTTGCTCGTCCTCGAGAAAAATAATAAAAATGAAACCAAATCTAACCTAACTCACTTTCGTAGGAATCACGGTTGCACTTAGCGTGTGCAACAAGCCGTTAAACCTCTAGGTTATCCCTAGAGGATGAGTTTTGTCTCGTGAGGATTTTCAGTGGATTATACCCACAAAATCCATAAAGAAAGAAAAAATAAAGTGTTAGTATTTTCAAAAATACAATTTTGAAAGAGAGAGAAAATATTTGAAATATATTTGGAAGGATTAAGCAATGTATAAGTCATAGAAATACCAAACTATTCATTCCTAAACTTAGTCTTTATTCAAAAACTTGTTATCAATCAAGGCGAGGAGTCAAACTGTATTTCTCATCTAGTCTATTATTTTACCCTAAGTCATATGCACCTTTGTGACAGTAAAATTTTGACTCGGGATTCTTTAACTCTAACTCTTATGCCTTATTTTTCATATTTCTGGTGGTATTATCCCATGTAACGAGCCTTTAGTCGGTGACTCCCAAACCGAACAGTCTTAGAGCACCGGGTGAGAAAAACACCCCAAGGATTTAAGGACTCGAGCAAACAAGGCCGCAAAACTAAGAGTTTTTATTTTAAGATGGACCGCTTTTAGGCATGAATACTTATGCTTTGTGAGGCACAAATACCCAGCTTAATCAAAGGATTTTTTATATGTGTGTGTGTGTCTATATATATATATATTCTTTTTTTTATAAGTCATAAGAATCTTTCTTTTTGAACCCTAAGTGTGTAAGTGTATAAAGTATGCATATTTCATCAATGTAAAAAATCAAGACTAAATTACTTTTTCAAATTTTCTTCCTAACCCTAGAAATCAAACAATTAATCTTATTTTGACCAAGTATAAAAAATTCTATTATGATTCTCCTATTCCTTAAAATTAACTTAATTTCTTATAAAAAAAGGTCAAAATATTGTTTCTCTTTTCAAAAAGTTTTTAAAAATAAAGAAAATGTTATTTTTTTAAATAAAAAGAAAACCTAAACCTATGTTATATTAGAACCCTCTCCCACACTTATCTCATGCATTGTCCTCAATGTATGAATGAATGCATAAATGCATGAAAAAGAAGAAAGGGAAAGAAAATGTTACCTCAAGGTGGTAGTTCCGGTGGTAGTCGGATTGGGCTAATGATTGCTACCCAATCAAGATAATATGGTGGTTCACGGAACTCACCTTTACTGACTTCTTTTCTATTTACATATTTACAATCCCCAATATGAATAGGATCATGCAAGATCCTATCATGAAAATTATTTCCTTTACATGACCAATCTTAAAAAATCATTACTGAGTCATAACTGTCTATACCTAGGTCCAATAATGGAATATGATTCAGTGTTGTGGTTAATTTGGGCTAGGGAATGAAAGGATCGAGAACCAATGCTGACTCATAGAGTTGATTTAAATCAAGTTTGGGTTCAAGAGTCGGATTTGGTTCAAGATTTTGCTCCAAATCAAAAAATTGAAATTCACATTCATTTCCCAACAATGGAATGTGACTCCAAAATAAGTGATTTATGTTCAAAATCTACCAGGTACGGGAATAAGTGTTGGCTCGAGAATTGGGTCCAAATCGGATAACGATACCGGAGTCAACATAGATTCAAAAAGTGAAACTGAATCACAAAATTGGGAATCGGTGTCACGTTCACAGTCAAGTTCAATTTCATTGAAATAAAAATTTGCCAATTCAGGTTCGGGAACCATTACTAACTCAGGAAAATCAACTTTGAGTTTGAGAGTTAGTTTTGGTTCGAGAGTTGAGTCCAAATCAATAAATTTAATTTCACATTCTTTTTTAATCAATGAACTGTGACTATCCAAAAGAGGTGATTCGATTTCAAAATCTATGGATATAGGAATCAATGTTGGCTCAAGAAATGGATCCAACTTGGGTAAGGATACCAAAGTCAACATAGATTCAAAAATTGAAATTGAATCACAAAGTTGTGGTTCGGGGTCACATTCATGTTCAAGTTCAACTTCATTAAAATGAAAACTTGTCAATTTGTCAATGGGTTGATATTGGTCAAGTGTAAAATTTTGTGATGAAATTGAATCTTGGTCAAAGTCTTCAAGATACCATGATTCTTGATTTTCATCAATATGGCTAGAAGTGTCGGGAATAGTCAAAGATTGGGTAGGGAGAGTTTTCTCTTCCTTATCATTTGCGTTGATCTAACGTCTTAATTGTGGTTCTAACATATTGATGGATTGGTTCAAAGAATTTTTGCTTTGAATCAAGTATTTCATTCTCTTTTCTAAGTCAATAGGTTCTTCTTGTTGTGGTGGGACTTGAAAAATGAGTAAAGATCTTGGACTTGGGAATTTTTTGTGAGTATTGAGTCCATCGAGATTTCAAATTATCATGTGGACTCAAGAAAAGCTTCAAAACATTTTTCTAAAGAAAATTTTCTTCTATAGGTTGATCTTGATATTGAGTATACGAAGCTGAATGTTGGTCAGGTTGTTGATAATATGACTCAGGAGAGTTGTATCCCCACTGACTTGGTGAAGAGTGGTGATGATCATCTCAATCTTGTTCATAATAATGGGGTTGGGGCATATACTGATTCGGATAAGACGAATCTGGCATACTTGGTTGGTTTAAGTTATGAAATGCCGAGTTGGCAATATCCGAATCAAAAGAAGTCGTGTGAAGTATGGATCACTATTTCATTGGAATAATTGTAATTGTAATCTATATCACAAGAAAGTCAAAAAAAAACAAAAACAAAAAACAAACAAGTAAACAAAGAAAAAAATGTAACCTAAGTTAGGGTAGACCTTAGATCTAGACGACTCCTGACTGGTTAGACTATCCACAAGGGTGTATTGCAGAATCTGATCACAAGTTAATCGGCCAGGTAGGAGCAAGACCTGTGGGAGGTGTCCATGCTTAAGCAACGGGCCTAATTATGCCAAACCACTGTTCTTTGAGGTTTCGCCTCTCAATCCCCAACCTTTGACATCGATTTAATAAGAGTCAAATTTTAATCAACTTCCCCCTTAGGTCAGTCTCCTATTGAGTCCGAGATGTCTCTAGGGATAACATCTACTCAATTTTAAGTTAGGCTAGGTTAGTGAGTGAGGAGATTGTTTTTGGGCTAAGAAAGGGTAATGACTTCCCCACCTTATCTTGTTTATAGGACAAGCCCTTAGTTCGTTTTAGTGCGCGTGTGCAAGTATATAGCAAAAACAACATCCTGGCAATAACATACAAGTGTGTTCCTAAGCTATATGCAATGCAAACGTACCTTGGCTCCAGCACTCTTCAATAGTAATTTAAATGTAACAAATTAAACAAATGCCTAGAATGCAATATCTAAACATTTTTTAGAATTAACAAACAATCATATTACTGTTGAGGTTAGAACAGTCTACAGAATATGTTAAACAGGAAAATATACACTGAAGTAACTAAATCCTTGAATTTCAAGCAACCTGTAAGAAACTTCAGTTAGTAATTCACCACAGTTGTGGGCTCTGATACTCTGCCTTCTTGGATAGAGGTACAGAATAGCAATATGTCCACTGCAGCTCCTAGTTATCAAATATCAGCCCCTGCACACAAAAACAGAGAAGAAAAAGTTAAACTGTTTAAAGTAAATCAAAAAGAAGAAAAACTTACCGTCTCTCCCCGACAACGATGCCAAAAATTTGTTCGAGCTAACCTGTGCATAGAAAAATACAAAATTTAGGAACAGTGCTAGGTACTCAATGTTACCCTGTAACCTAGGGCTAACAGGTCATGATCCACAGGAAGAGACTGCGATGGAAGCGTGGTGTAAGTCTTCTTTCTAAGTTACTACACCGGTTAAAGATCTTCTTTATTTTAAAGAAAAAAATAAAAGATTAAACTAAATTAGAAGGAAAGTGAAAGGTAGAAGAAGAAGATGGTATTGGTGTTTTGATTACTAAGTAAAAAAGAAAGAAAATAAATAAGAGAAGAAAGAACATACCTTAGAGTAATTACAGGAAAGCAAGCGATCAACTAAGTTGAGTAACAATGAAGAGAAGTGGAATAGTTTCATTGGCTGCCACTCTCAATATTACTATCTTTAAAGAATATTACATCTATTGTCACTCTAAACATTATTCTTTCTCTCTTTTCTGTCATGAAACTCTCCTTAATTCAAGCAATAAAGAAGGTATGATTAAAAAGAAGGCATAAAGAAAATAAATAAAAATAAATAGAGCAATTGAAGCATGTAAAATAAAAAGACGTAAATTAAAAAAATAGAAGAACCTTTATTAAGCTGTCACCATCAATTACAAGCACTCCGTCTTCTCTTTACAATTCTTTCTCTCAAACTACAATGAAACTTTGAAAAAGAAAAATCCCAACCCTAAAACTCTCTCCGAAGTTTTTCTGTGGAGTTGTCCCCTTCGAAGTTATGCAGGTATTTATAAGAGAAAAATAGAAGGAAAGGAAAGGAAGCGTACGATTATAAGGGGAGCTGGCGCTCCCCCCGATTTGAAAGCCAGGCCGCAGAAATGCGACTTTTGCTGTTTGGCCATAGAGCCAGGGTCAAGGATCCGTTCGTCCGTTGATTCGTCCTCTATCCTTTTATCCTCTTAGATTTTGATATTTGCTTTAGATTTGATGATCTATCTTTTTATTCTCAACAAAACCGATAGGGTTTTCAAACAGTCCATTTTTCTCTTGAAATTTGATGATTTTATCTTATCTAATATATCAAGTTTTCAGATAAGATGACTTCTAGAACCTTTAAATTTGAAGCAATCCCCTTTCATTTGAATTTTTGAATTTAATTGGATTAATCTGTCAATCTCTCTTTTTTCTTCCTTAATTACCCTGCACCCTACTAGACATGAAAATATATCAAATAGCAAAGTTTTATTATAAAATAAATGCAAAAATGTGGCACATGTGATATTAAATTTGCAATATATGTGTACGATCATGTTTATCAGAGATTGTAGTGCAACCAAAAGACCCCCGACGCTACGCAGGGACATCAAATCTTTTATTCAAGGTGTCCGGTCAAGAACAAGGTATGCAACCTCATTATTGACAACGAAAGCTGCGAGAACATGGTGTCTAGAGCATTTGTAGATCACTTAAAGTTAGAGAAGGAACACACTTTCATCCTTACACTATTGGTTGGATCAAGAAGGGCCCCTCCATCAAGGTAGCATATCTATGTTATATTCTTATTTCAATTGGCAAATATTATCAAGATACTATTGCTTGTGATGTGGTTGACATAGACACATGTTATATTCTTTTAGGGTGACCATGGCAACACGATGTTGATGCTACCCGCAGAGGTAAAGAGAACATCTATATGTTCAATTGGAAGGTCATAAGAGTTGCAATGAGGTTAATTCCATCTACTCCAAAGTTTACAAAAGAAAAGAGTCTAAAATCATATTCATGTGCAATCAAGGAGAGTTTTCGTGGAATCAAAGGAAACAAAGCAGGGAGTTTATTTATTGGTCAAAGAAGAAGTTACTCCACCTAAAATTTTAGAGAAGATGAAATCATTATTGGAAGAGTCCAAATATGTTATCCACGATGAGATTCCAGAAGGATTACCACTTATGAAAAATATCCAACCTCATGTTGATCTTATTTTTGGAGCAAGTTTACCTAACCTTTCACACTATCGAATAAGTCCCAAGGAGAGTGAAGTTCTAAAGAATGAAGACTTTAAGAAGATTTCGGAAAAGTGTTCAACAAGGTAACCCGTGAAAGACTACCATATTATGGACGGTTTTCTTTTTTAAAGAAAATCGGTTATGTGTTCCTAAAGATAGTTGGGAATATTTGAGCATGAATTTTGTATTAAGACTTTTTCGCACGCAAAAGAGAGTAGACTTTGTGGAGAAATCTGATAGGAAGTACAAGGCAGCGGCCGATAAGAAGAGACAAAATAAGCTATTTGAGGAAGAAGATATGATAATAGTGTATTTGAGGAGAGAAGGATTCGAGCTGAAAGAATCCCTACCAAAAATCATGTATTTTGAATACTTTTTACACATCCATTAAGTAAGCGCAAAATGGACGATTGAAAATAGCATATTGCTTGGATCTACATCTTTACACATACAAATTCTTAATCCGACCATTTCATCATGATTTAAACACTTAAAAAACATCACACTAATTTTTGTTAGATTTCAAATATTCTACACCTTTAAACTAACCAACTCACTATTTCGGCCATTCGTTTTCCTATTTGTTGCATTGGCAAAAAGTATTTAAAATACTTGATTTTTGGTTTATAGCTACTTCAAATAATATAGATCAATTTCAACAGAGTAGATCTTGTATTCGAATGGCGTAGATTGTATTTGAGTGGGAAGGATTCGACCTCGAATCCTTCCGAAATCGGAACAGAAGGATTCGAGGCCGAATCCTTCCCACTCAAATACAACCCTAGCATCCAATTGCAAGATCCATTCCGTTGAAGTTGATCTACATTATTTCAAGTACCTAAAAACCAAAAGTCATGTATTTTGAATAATTTTTGCTCATCCATCAAGTAGGCGCAAAATGGACGGCCGAAAGTAGCATATTGCTTAGATCTACGTCTTTAGACATACAAATTCTCGATTCGACCATTTAATCATGATCTAAACACTTAGAAACTTTCATATACCAATTTTTTTCAGATTTCAAATATTCTACACCGTTAACTAACCAACTCACTATTTCGACCGTCTATTTTGTGTCACTTGATGGATGGTCAAAAAGTATTCAAAATACATGAATTTTGATTGTTAGTTATATGAAATAATGTAGAAAAACTTCAATGGAGTTGATCTTGCATTTGAATGACGTATGATTATATTTGAATGGGAAGGATTCAGTCTCGAATCCTTTCGAAACTACACAAGTCTATTTATAGATAGACTTGTGTCATTTCGGAAGGATTCGAGCTCGAATCCCACTCAAATACCAACATCTAACATTCAAATACAAGATTCACTCTGTTGAAGATAAAGGAACTAAAAATAAAAAAAATAAGTGTTTTGAATACTTTTTGCTCATCCATCAAGCGGCGTAAAATGGACGACCGAAAGTTATGAGTTGGTTAAATCTATGTCTTTAGACATACAAATTCTCGATCTTGCCATTTGATCATGATCTAAACATTTAAAAACCCTGCAAACTAATTTTTGTTAGCTTTCAAATTTTCTACACCGTTAAACTAACCAACTCACTATTTAGGTCGTCTGTCTTTCCCCTACTTGATGCGTAGGCAAAAAGTATTTAAAATACTTGAATTTTGGTTTATAGATACTTGAAATAATATAGATCAAATTCTCGATCCGACCATTTCATCATGATAAACACTTAAAAACCTTTACATACCAATTTTTGTTAGATTTTAAATATTCTACAATGTTAAACTAACCAACTCACTATTTTGGCCGTCCATTTTTGGTCACTTGATGCATAGGCAAAAACTATTCAAAATACTTGATTTTTGATTTTTAGTTACATGAAATAATGTAGATCAACTTCAAGAAAGTGGATCTTGCATTTGAATGTCGTATGACTGTATTTGAATGGGAAAGATTCGCCTCGAATCCTTCCAGAATGACACATCTCTCTCTACACACACACACACACACACACACACACACTTGTGTAGTTCTGAAAGGATTCGAGCCCAAATCCTTCCCACTCAAATACCAACATCTGACATTCAAATACGAGATTCACTCCATTGAAGTTAATCAATGTTATATAAAGTAACTAAAAATCAAAAATCAAGTATTTTAAATACTTTTTGCCCATCTATCAAGCGGCCCAAAATGAACAGCCGAAAGTAGTTAGTGTTGGCCCAAGGTTACAATCACCCGTTTTTAGTGTGTTTTGATGATTACAAAACATATATAGTTATTTGTACTAATCATGTTTGTTGTTTTAGTGTGTTTCAGGGTTCTAATGAAACTAGAAGTTTTCTTCTCTAAAGGAAGGTGTTTTGACTCAAGTCACCTCAATTCGGGCTAAAGTATCAAGCTTGCAAGATCATATGGAGAAGCCCTCTTGAAGAACTTGTCCTTTAGCACAAATGTAAGAAATAGGTTGTAAAGTTTGAGTTTTGAAAATTGGCTCTAGGATACACACACACATTTTCAAAATACAAGTTTTTAGTTTTTGGTATTTGTTTTTAAGATTCATGCCTTGATTCTTATACATGATTCCAAAATCCTTACAAAATTCTATATCTTGTTTACACCATGTATAACTATCTTTTACAACATGATACTTAACTTCATATACCTACAAAATTATCTTCAAAATTTTTCAAGTTCAAAATTCCTTCTGTTTTTTCTATTTCAGGCTAAACCGGCCGACCGGACCGGTCGACCGGCGCTTGTATCAGGACGTGCACGCTTGTGCATGTCTGTCGGCCGACCGCCGGGTCGACCGACTGAAAGCAGTTTTGCTCTCGGGTTTTCTGGGTCGACCGCCCGGTCGACCGCCTTCAGAAAACTGTGTTTCATTCTAGAGGACGGTCGACCGGACGGTCGACCTGAGCCCAACGGCTCTTTGCCAGCAGGGCGGACGGCCGACCGGACCGGTCGACCGCCAAGCCTGCAAAGCCCCAACGGCTCTTTCCTTTTTGGTGTATTTCTGAAAAACTATTTTTGGTCTGTTTTATGGCAGATTTTCTCTGATCTTTGGGGATTATTTTCTAATCAAATAAGCTTTATTTTAAAGAGTTTTAATCCATTTCTCTCCCTATAAATAGGCGAGATGGGTCTCTTGCAAAGACACCAAGAAAATTTCCTAAGTTTTCAAGTTTTCAAAAGAAAAGAAAAGTTTCAAAAGCTCTCTATTTTCAATTCATTCTTGGCTTTGTTTTTCAGTTGTGTTAGCAAGAAAAATTCATTTACAACTGAGCTTTGTTTTCTCGTTACACTTCTAGAGCCAAAATTCCCTACTCAATCTATAAGAAAGTTGTAAAAGAGAGTGTTTGTAAGAAGTTTAGTGATCTTGTTGTAATCACTTGGTTACTTGTGTTCTTCTTGTTCTTGTGGAGATAACTCTTTGGTAGAGTTCTTGTAAGTGGTGGAGCTCGGTGCTCTGGTCTTCGGTAAACCTTGTAATCGTCCTCGGTGGATAGTGGAAACCCTTCACGGAGGTGAAGGCGGGGAGTAGAGCGGTGGCTCGAACCTCGAAACAAATACTTGTGTTTGCGATTGTCTTTTTGCTCTTGCTCTCTATTTCGCTTTACTTTCAATTGATCTCTATTGCTCATTGCTTCCAGTATTTTGTTTCCTCTACTTGTGATATCTTGTGTGTTCTTCATCATTGCCTATTATTCATTCATTGATAATTTGTCGATCAATTCTCATACAACAAGGTTGCATTGCGCACCTCTAACCCATTAAAGGGGAATCAGGAGGAAGGAGTTCAGAACCCTTCACGGGGCATTCGGCTCTTAGTCTTGTTTTGAGAGATCGTTGCATCATTCATCCATCTTAGTTTTTAAAAGGATTGTTAGATTAGCAATTACACCTATTCACCCCCCCTCTAGGTGTTTTTCAATTGGTATCAGAGCTTGGACTCTAGGCACTTGGCTTAACAACCTTAGAGAGATCCTAATTTTGCTAATCACTTAATTCATTTCTCATACACTCTCACTTAGAGAAAATGGCCGATGGAATTAAGACCCCTCCTAAGTTTGATGGACTTAACTTTCCCATATGGAAAGTTAAGATGACCGTTTTCTTGCAATCTCTAGGTAGTCGAGTTGCAAAGGCCGTGACCAAACCCTTTAGTGCACCCCCCGGTGATGAATCCACTTGGTCCGAAATTGAGACTAAGGAGTTTGATGCCAATGCTAGGGCTCACTATGCACTACTTCAAGCCCTCAATGATGATGACATTTCTAGGGTCATCCATTGCAAATCCGCATTTGAGATTTGGACACACTTCCTAGTAACACATGAAGGGACTTCACAAGTGAAGAGGGCTAAGATAGACCTTCTTCGGTCCCAATATGAAAACTTTTGCATGCAAGAAAATGAAACCATAGATGATATGGTTACAAGATTTACCAAGATTATTAATGGACTTTCTTCTCTAGGTGATGCTATTAACAACGACCAAAGAGTAAGAAAGATCATCCAGGCTCTTCCACCTTCTTGGGAAGTAAAAGCTACTACCTTGAAGGAACTCAACGACAAGGAGGAGATGGAGCTTATAGGTCTCATTGGGAACCTCAAAACCCATGAGATGGAGAGAAAAGCAAGAGAAGAAATGGCTCCCTCCAAGAAGAAGACTATAGCCTTCAAGTATCAATCCTCACACTCCGATGAAGACAATGAAGAAGAAGATGACGAAGAGTTCTCACTTCTTGTAAAGAATGTTCGGAGGATGCACAACAAGGCTAAATTCCAAGGAAGAAAAAGATGGCAAGAATAAAGGAAAATAGTTTGCTTTAATTGCAAAAGACCGGGTCACATTGTTGCGGAGTGCCCGGGCAAAGCAAAGCCTTCCACCTCCATGAAGCCTTTCAAGAAGAAAGCAACGAAAGCAACATGGGATTCCGAGAGTGAATCCGAGGACGAAGTCGACACTGCCAACATGTGCTTCATGGAAAATGAAAGCACAAGCAAGGTAACCCCTTTCACTTATCTTAATGATGAACTTTTCATGGATGAACTAGGAGAAGCATTTGTAAAATTATCACATAATTATGATTTCCTAAAGAAAAAGTATTTAAAAATGAAAAAAGAAAATGAGTCTCTTAATCATCAAGTATTTACTCTATCTAAAGAAAAAGATGACTTGCTCTCTACTTTAGTTACCACTCAAAATGATTTTGATAAGTACAAGCTTTCTTATAAAGGCAAGTCCCCACTAGTTGATTCTAATGAGATTACCATGCTTAAAAAAAGAATAGACTCATTAGGAATTGTTTTGAAAAATTGTGCGTTTGATAAAAAGAAAATTGAGGTCATGTTTCCTAAGAAACAAGCCCCTAAGAAACATGCTTTTCATGCTCATGCTCATGTTCATACTTCACAACCTCAACGTCATGCCAAACCCCCAAAACATGCTCACCCCACTCACACACATCATGCATTCATGTATGGGAAAGTGTTTTCATGTACTTATTGTGGCCGGAAAGGTCATTTGGTTAAGTTTTGTTATGATAGACTAAATGCATCTCATCACAATGTTTGGGTTCGCAACACTAACTTTCAAGGACCCAAGAAAATTTGGGTACCAAAGTCAACAATTTTGCTAAATGATGTAGGTATCTTCCAAGGCTCAAAGACATAGAGGGTTGTGGTATCTTGATAGTGGTTGCTCAAGGCACATGACTTGGGACATTAACAACTTTACAACCCTATCAAGATACCATGAAGGTGGCACCGTCACCTTCGGAGATGATGCCAAGGGTAAAATCATCGGTATTGGTAATGTTAAACTTGGTACATCCCCTTTAATTGAGAATGTTGTTTTAGTTGATGGTCTCAAGCATAATCTCTTGAGTGTTAGTCAACTTTGTGATAAAGTTTTGATGTTGTTTTTGATAATGTAGTTTGTAAAGTAATTGATAGAATATCTGATACTTATGTGTTTTCGGGTTTTCGTGAAAATAATGTTTATATGATTGATATGTCTAATATGTCTTGTAATATTACTTGTTTAAAAGCCCTCGATGATGACTCTTGGTTGTGGCATAGAAGATTAGGCCACATTTCATTTGGCCATATATCTAGGTTAAACACAAAGGAAATGGTGAAAGGTATTCCTTGTTTAAATTTTGAAAAGGACCGAGTTTGTGACGCATGTCAATTTGGGAAACAAACTAAGTCTTCTTTCAAGTCAATTAAGGATATCATGATATCACGTCCTTTGGAGTTAATCCATATGGATTTATTTGGTCCTACTCAAACCAAAAGTCTAAGTGGGAATCATTTTGCATTTGTTTTGGTTGATGACTTTTCGCGTTTTACTTGAGTTTTCTTTCTTGAACACAAAAACCAAGCCTTTTCACATTTTCAAGCCTTTAAGAAAAGAGTTGAAAAGGAAAAAGATACTTCAATTGTAAGAATAAGAAGTGATAGAGGAGGTGAGTTTATTAACCTACCCTTTACCACTTTTTGTGAAGAACATGGAATAAAGCATGAACTATCTTGTCCTAGAACTCCACAACAAAATGGAGTAGTTGAACGGAAAAATAGAACATTACAAGAGATGGCTAGGACAATGCTTAGTGAATATGGTCTACCATATTATTTGTGGGCCGAGGCCGTTAATACTTCATGTTATATATCAAATCGTGTTTTCTTGTGTAAAAATACTTCTAAAACGTCTTTTGAAATGTACTTTTCTAGAAAACCAAATGTTTCATATTTTAGAGTCTTTGGATGCAAATGTTTTGCTTTAAATACAAAAGATAATTTAGAAAAATTTGATGCTAAAGCTTATGAGGCAATTTTTGTGGGTTATTCTAATACTAGTAAAGCTTATAGAATCTTCAATAGATCATCTTTGACTATTGAGGAATCTATACATGTCAAGTTTAAAGAATCTAACTTGTTTATTAAGAATGTTGTAGAAATAGATGCTTTGGATGAAGGCTTAGAGAAAGTGACCTTGAAGGATACACCTACTATGGGAGACAAGCCAAAGGATGATGAAGGAAGTGAAGCTAAAGTAGAAGAGGCTCAAGGAAATGAAAATCAAACAAATAAGTGGAGCCTACTCAACAACTTTCAAAGGATTGGAGATACAATCCTCATCATCCCAAGGACCTCGTCATAGGTGAAGTATCAAAAGGGGTAACCACTCGCTCTAAACTTTATGATTTTTGTGGTTATTATGCATTTATTTCTCATGTTGAACCCAAGAACGTCCTCGAAGCCGAGGCCGATTCATATTGGTTGCTTGCCATGCAAGAGGAGCTCAATCAATTTGAACGCAACCAAGTTTGGCACCTTGTTCCTAGGCCCCACGATAGACCAACAATTGGTACTAAGTGGATCTTTAAGAACAAGTTGGATGAATCGGGTAACGTAGTTAGAAATAAAGCTAGGTTAGTTGCCCAAGGTTACACTCAAATCGACGGAATCGATTTTGAAAAACCTTTGCACCCGTAGCACGGCTTGAAGCCATACGGATGACACTAGCCTTTGCCTCATATAAAAATTTTAAATTGTTTCAAATGGATGTTAAAAGTGTTTTTCTAAATGGTTTTATTGAAGAGGAAGTGTATGTTGAACACCCCCCGGGTTTGTTGATCCTACACATCCGGATTTTGTGTTTAAATTAGATAAAGCTCTTTATGGTTTAAAACAAGCCCCTAGGGCTTGGTATGAAAGACTTTATTCATTTTTAATTTCAAATGGTTTTAAGAAAGGTAAAATTGACACCACATTGTTTACAAAACATGTTAAAAATGATATTCTTATTGTGCAAATTTATGTTGATGACATTATTTTTGGGTCTACTAATGAATCTCTTTGCCAAGTTTTTGAATCATGCATGAAGGATGAATTTGAAATGTCTATGATGGGGGAGCTCAACTATTTCCTTGGACTCCAAATCAAGCAAAGGAAGGATGGGATCTTCATCAATCAAGCCAAGTACACAAAGGAACTAATCAAAAGGTTCGGGCTTGAAGGAGCTAAAGTGAGCAAAACTCCCATGGCAACCACTACAAAGCTTGATAAGGATGAACAAGGTAAAAGTGTAGACATTAAACTTTATCGTAGCATGATAGGTAGTTTATTGTATTTGACGGCTAGTAGGCCAGATATTATGTTTTCGTTTGTCTTTGTGCACGTTTTCAATCTTGTCCTAAAGAGTCTCACATAATTGCGGTTAAACGCATAATTAGATACCTTAAAGGCACTATTGAAATGGGTTTGTGGTATCCGAAAACCGGTCAATTTTCAATGACGAGTTTTTCGGATGCCGACTATGCGGGTTGTAGGGTAGATAGGAAGAGCACAAGTGGAACATGTCAATTCTTAGGTAATTGTCTTGTATCTTGGTCTTCTAACAAGCAAAATTCGGTAGCCCTATCAACCGCCGAGGCGGAGTATGTTGCAGCCGGAGCTTGTTGTGCACAAGTTCTTTGGATGAAACATACTCTCCTTGACTATGATTTGCATTTTGATCATGTTAAAATATTTTGTGATAATACTAGTACAATTCACATGACAAAGAATGCAAATCAACATAGTAAAACCAAGCACATTGACATTAGATATCACTTTCTTAGAGATCATTATGAGAAAGGTGATATTGATATTGATTATGTTTCTACCGATTTTCAACTTGCCGATATTTTTACTAAACCATTAGATTATGCTAGATTCTCTTTTATTTGTGGTGAGTTGAATGTTTGCATTATGGACTCTTAAAGACAAATTTTTATTGTTGTTTTTTTGTTTTGTTTAACCCTTTTTGATGTATGACAAAAAGGGGGATAAAAAGAATAAGTTTGTTATTTAAAAAGAATAAGTTTGTTATTTCAAAAGAATAAGTTTGTTGTTTATTGTTTATTTTGAGTTTTTGACTTTTGAGTTTTTGACAAAAACTATTGTGTTTTCAATGCTTTATGTATCTTGCTTTTCATAGTCATTATTTATACATAGCATTATTTGAGGGGGAGCTTCCAAGCTTTTCTTCCATTTTTTGTTTAAACAACTTATATGTTTTGTCATC
The DNA here is from genome assembly GCA_038442645.1 of Agave tequilana. Classification (NCBI taxonomy): domain Eukaryota; kingdom Viridiplantae; phylum Streptophyta; class Magnoliopsida; order Asparagales; family Asparagaceae; genus Agave; species Agave tequilana. The sequence goes on from JAVJIF010033924.1 coordinate 61,173, forward strand.
ATCAAAAAGGGGGAGATTGTTGGCCCAAGGTTACAATCACCCGTTTTTAGTGTGTTTTGATGATTACAAAACATATATAGTTATTTGTACTAATCATGTTTGTTGTTTTAGTGTGTTTCAGGGTTCTAATGAAACTAGAAGTTTTCTTCCCTAAAGGAAGGTGTTTTGACTCAAGTCACCTCAATTCGGGCTCAAGTATCAAGCTTGCAAGATCACATGGAGAAGCCCTCTTGAAGAACTTGTAGTCCTTTAGCACAAATGTAAGAAATAGGTTGTAAAGTTTGAGTTTTGAAAATTGGCTCTAGGATACACACACATTATCAAAATACAAGTTTTTAGTTTTTGGTATTTGTTTTTAAGATTCATGCCTTGATTCTTATACATGATTCCAAAATCCTTACAAAATTCTATATCTTGTTTACACCATGTATAACTATCTTTTACAACATGATACTTAACTTCATATACCTACAAAATTATCTTTAAAATTTTTCAAGTTCAAAATTCCTTCTGTTTTTTCTGTTTCAGGCTAAACCGGCCGACCGGACCGGTCGACCGACGCTTGTATCAGGACGTGCACGCTTGTGCATGTCTGTCGGCCGACCGCCGGGTCGACCGCCTGAAAGCAGTTTTGCTCTCGGGTTTTCTGGGTCGACCGCCCGGTCGACCGCCTTCAGAAAACTGTGTTTCATTCTAGAGGACGGTCGACTGGATGGTCGGCACGAGCCCAACGGCTGTTTGCCAGCAGGGCGGACGGTCGACCGGACCGGTCGACCGCCAAGCCTGCAAAGCCCCAACGGCTCTTTCCTCTTTGGTGTATTTCTGAAAAACTGTTTTTGGTCTGTTTTATGGCAGATTTTCTCTGATCTTTGGGGATTATTTTCTAATCAAATAAGCTTTATTTTAAAGAGTTTTAATCCTTTTCTCTCCCTATAAATAGAGGAGATGGGTCTCTTGCAAAGACACCAAGAAAATTTCCTAAGTTTTCAAGTTTTCAAAAGAAAAGAAAAGTTTCAAAAGCTCTCTATTTTCAATTCATTCTTGGCTTTGTTTTTCAGTTGTGTTAGTAAGAAAAATTCATTTACAACTGAGCTTTGTTTTCTCGTTACACTTCTAGAGCCAAAATTCCCTACTCAATCTATAAGGAAGTTGTAAAAGAGAGTGTTTGTAAGAAGTTTAGTGATCTTGTTGTGATCACTTGGTTACTTGTGATCTTCTTGTTCTTGTGGAGATAACTCTTCGGTAGAGTTCTTGTAAGTAGTGGAGCTCGGTGCTCTGGTCTTCGGTAGACCTTGTAATCGTCCTCGGTGGATAGTGGAAACCCTTCGCGGAGGTGAAGGCGGGGAGTAGAGCGGTGGCTCGAACCTCGAAACAAATACTTGTGTTTGCGATTGTCTTTTTGCTCTTGCTCTCTATTTCGCTTTACTTTCAATTGATCTCTATTGCTCATTGCTTCCAGTATTTTGTTCCTCTACTTGTGATATCTTGTGTGTTCTTCATCATTGCCTATTATTCATTCATTGATATTTTGTCGATCAATTCTCATACAACAAGGTTGCATTGCGCACCTCTAACCCATTAAAGGGGAATCAGAAGGAAGGAGTTCAGAACCCTTCACGGGGCATTCGGCTCTTAGTCTTGTTTTGAGAGATCGTTGCATCATTCATCCATCTTAGTTTTTAAAAGAATTATTAGATTAGCAATTACACCTATTCACCCCCCCTCTAGGTGTTTTTCAGTTAGTTAAATCTATGTCTTTAGACATACAAAATTCTCGATCCGGCCATTTGATCATGATCTAAACATTTAAAAATCCCTACAAATCAATTTTTGTTAGGCTTCAAATGTTCTACACCGTTAAAATAACCAACTCACTATTTAGGCTGTCCGTTTTTCCCTATTTGATATGTGGGCAAAAAGTATTTAAAATACTTGATTTTTGGTTTATAGATACTTGAAATAATATAGATCAACTTCAATAGAATGGATCTTATATTCGGATGATGTATGATTATATTTGAGTGAGAAGGATTCAGACTCGAATCCTTCTAGAACTACACAAGTCTATCTCTATATATAGATAGTGAAAAATGTACCTCACATGGTATCTAACAAAACTCTGTCAGATAACACATCAAAATTTCAATCTCCTAATCATTCTTTCACGATCTTACCACACATGATGATTTTTATGTCCTAAGACATACTTATATAAAAAATCACGTCATTTGGGTCATTTACTCATGTAACAAATAGTTGAAAATTTAATTTTTTTCAACAATAGCACAAATGGAACCATTAGATCATTGATTAAACAAACTCCAGTTCACGTGATTTTTCATGTGTATATGTGTTAGGACATGAAGATTATGATGTGCGCTCGGATGATGAAAAAATAATAGGGAGATTAGAGTTTTGATGTGCCATCTGACGGAGTTTTGTTAGATACCATCTAAGGTACACATACATACTCTCTCTCACATACACACACGTACATCTCACATACATGTATACATATATACATAAACATATATAAATCCATATATATGTATTTATGTGTATTTATATGTATAAATTTATGTGTTTGTGGGTGTGTGCATGTATGTTAATACCAACATAAATACAAACACACACAAACCGAACACATGTATATCCATTATTGTTTCAGATCCCAATATCAATATAGATCGGCCAATTAAATTTAGAATTAATATTGTCAATAACTCATCAGTATCAGTAATATTGTCAATATCAATATATGCATTATTGTTCACTTTTTCTGGTTTGTAATAGCCTATTTAGATGCTGACGTAAATAAGAAAGCGAACAATGCTGACTAGATCTCGTTCTAGCTCCAACGAACCCTTAAAGATACTTCACGTAGGAAAAGCACTCGAATTCACGAGCAATTGAAAAAGAAAAGACTCAGTTTTATTGAATATCAAAAGTTGGATCTCAACAAAGATACAATGGCCTTATATAGACAAATAAAAAGGAATACTACTTTAAGTAGAAAACCTAATTAAATAAAAGAAAAATAAAACCAATTGAAATTCAAATCAGACTGAAAAACTAAATCCTACACAGACTCGAATACGACTGACATGCCAGGCCTGTCGATAGTAGGATACCTCTGTCGACAGACTGTATAACTTCAACTCTCAGGAAAATGCTTTTGAACTCAGCCTGTTTACAACTAAAATTGGCTGTCGATAGTTGAGGCTCAAAATTGGCCTGCTGCCTTCGTTTTCTTCCTACATCAGTCTCTCCCTTTTTAAGAGAACTCATCTTCAAGTTTCAATATAGATACTTTAAATAATGTAGATAAACTTCAATGGATTGGATCTTATTTTTGGGTGGCGTGGGTTTGTATTTGAGTGGGAAGGATTCGAACCCAAATCCTCCCCAAAGAACCTTAGTCTATATTTACACACACGCGCGAGCGCGCACACACAAATATAGAGAGGAATATTTCACTACAACCACCTGCTTTGCTTCATAACTAGAAAAAAACTCAACGTCATAATGATTTGCTATAGCCTCATCCACATTAGCATAGACTGATCCCTCCCAACCACCGTTTGTTTATATATTTTCATTTTCTATTTTACCCTTCCCCATTGCCCTTGATGTTGCTCTCCCCTCAATCTTGACCCCAACGCAGAGTAATTCGCGGGCCGACTTGCGCGGTCAGGTTGTCGTGGGGTTGGAAGGGGACGGAGCCCCTAGAATTTTTTTTCGGGATCGACCTTTTTGCAGATCTGATTTTGTCCGTGCTCACGATGGGTTTTGTTTGTGTTTAGATCTGAAAAATATTAAGGATCATTTGATGTCAGTGAATATGGGTCTGATGATGATGAAAATGCTGATATGAGCATTGTGACTCATGATCACAGTCAAGGCTGACTCAGAAATAGGGCATTTTGTGAGGATTGTGATCATGGTCGTAGTCCTCACAAAAACTCAAAATATGGCGTCATAGTCCTCTTTTAGGATTGCGACCATAATCGCAGTCCTCATAAAGACTCAAATTTAAGTCATATTTGTGATCATAAAGACTCAAATATAGGACATTATGAATACTGCGATCATAGTCGCAGTCCTAGTAAAGAGGAATGCGATCATGTTTGCAACCTATAAAGACTCAGAAACATGATATTTTTTGCATGATCGCAGTCCTCATAAATAATGTATTTAAGAGGATTGCGATCATGATCGTAGTCCTCAGAAATAGGACTGCAATCATTTTGTGAGGATTGTGATCATAGTCACAGTCCTAAAAAAATAAGGCATGTTTGTGAGGATTGCAATCAAAATCTCAGTCCTCTATATTGTAATCATTTTGTGAGAATTGCGATTGTCCTAAAAAAAATAGGGTATTTTCAAAGTGCTTCGCTTTTTTTAAAGCGATTGCTTAGGGACATTTTCGTCTTTCACTAATGATGAGCGCTTCAGCGCTTGACACATGAGTGAATATCCTTACTTTAAAAAAGAAGGTGGCTGAAAAGAATAAGATTATATAGCTGAGTTTTTTCCTAATTAAGATTCGACATGAAGGGTGTAGCGAAATACCCTATATATATATGAGGTATCTGAACCTCTACCGCCAACTGAGAGAACTCTCTCAGCTGGCACTACGACCTAGTCGCAGTCTAAAATAATTTCAGATATTCTCAGTCTAATTAACACTGCGACTCATGATAGCAGTTCTCACAAAACACTGCGACCATAGTCGCTTTCCTCACAAAACACTACAACCATGGTAGCAGTCCTCACAAAAATACTGCAATTATGATAGCTACGATGGGGATTTGTAGTTAAGATTTAGCCACGTCACCGCCAGCTGAGAGAGTCTCTCAGCTGGCGGCTGAGGTGCATTTCTCTCTTTTTTTTTCTCTCTCTCTCTCTATATATATATGTGTATATATATATATATATGTATATAATATATATATGTATATATATATGTGTGTGTGTGTGTGTATATATATCTAGATGTATATATATACATATATATGTATGTATGTATGTATGTATGTATGTATGTATGTATATATATATATATATATATATATATATATATATATATATATATATATATATATATATATATATATATATATATATATATATATCTGGATGTATATACATACATATATGTGAGTATATATATTTATAGATGTATATACATACATGTGTGTGTGTGTATATACATACATATATGTGTGTGTGTGTGTGTGTGTACACACACACACACACACACACACATATATATGTATATACATGTATATGTATATATATGTATATGTATATATACATATACACACAGACACACATATACATATATACATATATATACATATATATACATATATACATATATATATACAGATATATACACATACATATATACATATATATACAGATACATATACATACATACATACATATATACATACACACACACACACACATATATGGTAAAGTGTTCCTAGTAGGTCTCCTTAGATTACAATCTAAAGAGGCGGCATAATAGTCCAACATCTCGATCGTTTTTCACGATCCGATCGCACATTATCATCTTCATGTTTTAGGATGTATACATATAAAAAAACAAGTGATTTGGAATTCATTTACTAATTAATCTAATCATTCCATTTTTCTACTGTTAAAGAACTGTATGTTTGAACCCAAAAAAATAGAGTAAATAAACTCTAAATTACTTAATTTTTTTTATATATACATCTTAGAATATGAAGATACTAATGTACAGTCGGATCGTGAAAAAAAATGAGATGTTAGAGTTTTAAGCCGCCTCTTTATATCATAATCTAAGAGACCTGCTAGGAACACTTCCCATATATATATTTTTTTGAAAAGTAAAAGTAATTTTATTGATAACAGGAATAATGTTATAGAAATGTACAAGGCTAGGCTACTCTGACTCACAAATCTCGAATAACTATAGGGAGGGGAGAGGACCCTGGCCGTCACCTTCCACTATAGTACACCAAGAGAAGGACTAGATTGACCCAAAGCCTCCAATGTATTACAGTTTGTTTCCATTAACTCAAACAACTCAATCTATTACATAGAGTATTGGTTTACACTTCATTCTCTCAAACAACTCCCCTTCGGTGATTGCTACGACCAATTGCTTAGTATTTCTTACTCCAGAGCAGAATTGGATTCCTTCTAGTGGCAAGTTTGCATTAGCACTGGGATGTCTTCATAAAGTCTTCTAAAGCGCTTGATTTTATGCAGTTGCTCTTGCTGGAATATTCTTCGGTTTCTTTCTTGCTAGTATGCCACACAGCTGCAGTTAGGA
>JAVJIF010033924.1:72500-135437 GCA_038442645.1 Agave tequilana
TATATATAATCTCGTCCTAATATTAACCCTAAGCCCTAAGTTAAACCCTAATCTATCTCCTCCTCCTTTATACTGCCAACTCAACTACATCCATGATCGCATCCTCCTTCGGCATAACCCGGAGCAAGCGGCACCCTCCCATGGTCTCCTTCTTACCGTCGGGATCCGCCAATTCCGTGAGATCCGCCGAAACCACCATCGCTCCCCCTATGAGATCCAACTTTCTCTCATGGCCGCAACACTCCTCCCCTTTGGCCGCTACCCTTGACTGAGGTAGCCCTGGCTGAGCACGCAACCGACACAGCACCCTCTTGTCGAGATCCCCATCCCGCTGTGCTCCTCCTTGCTGCCTTCCCTCCATCAGGCCAAGCCCAACATAACCGTGCCCCTACAACCCATGACAGCCCACCCCAGATCTGCTACAGGCCGGGCTCTCCAACTGGAGCACCCGCCATGCCTCCGAGATACGGTTCCACTGCAGGATTTCAGGGGATGACTGACATCCCGCATTTTTTTTCATTGTTATTATTATTGACTACCTAGCGGTAAGACCTGGTTTAACGTTAGATGATTGGGCCATAGTTTCAGGTATGTACGGAACCTACCTAAAGTAAGGACAATGTCTCCAACCAATCAGTTTCAATAACTTAGGACCCCGATTGACACGTGTAGTAGGCGTAGTATGGGATGCGTCTATTACAGGTGACAATTGGTGTTCGCTGACATAATAAATAATAACAATCTGTTTATAATGTACTGATACTGATGGTATTCACCTGATACATGTATACATGTTATGACAGACACCCTACTATGACCTGGTTATACATCTAATTCTGCTGTTGATTGACTTTATTACTGTTCATTAATTTATGTATACTTTCTCTGTTCTGTTATATTTTTTTATAGTTTATTCATCATATGCTCACACATTATATGCCAGTACAACTTTTTTTTTATTTTATACACCTATTGGGTCGCTTTCTAATGACCCTGGATTTGCATATTCAGATATTGAATGTTTTCTTTTATTGATCAGGTGTTCGATGAGACCGGACGTGTTGTGAGAAGCTAGAGTTTCTCTCTATCTATTTTGGTATTCTTTTCTTCCTTTTTAATCATGTTTCTGTAGTCTTCTTGATTCCATATGTGTGTGTGTGTACATGTGTGTGTGTGTGTGTGAAAAGTGTTCCTAGTAGATCTCCTTAGATTGTAATCTAAGGAGACGGCTTAAAACTCTAACATCCCCATTTTTTTTCACGACCTGACCGCACATTATCATATTTATATTGTAAGATGTACACATATAAAAAATCGCGTGATTTAAATTTGTTTACTCTATTTTCTTTGGGTTCAAACATTAACGGTTTTAAACAGCAGAACAAAATGGAACTATTAGATCAATGATTAAATGAACTTCAAATCACGTGATTTTTTATATACGTACATCTTATAACATGAATATGATAATGTGTGGTCGAATCGTGAAAAAAAAATCAGAATATTAGAGTTTTAAGCCGTCTCCTTAGATTACAATCTAAGGAGACCTACTAGGAGCACTTGACCCTACCACACACACACACACACACACACACATATATGTATGACTCATCGTTATTCCATTTTCGTATTCATTGTTATCCTCTGTGGACATTTATATGTGTGTTGCAGTGAATAGATTCATCATAAATTTCTATATAGCTTGTTCAAGTTACTTTAGGCTTAATGTGTATATGTGGGGTGATCTCCTCGCGTATATACGTCACCGACTCTCATCGCGACTCCATTTTCACATATTTTTGTAAGCGGGACATGACAGGGTTTACTTGGTATCAGAGCCAGGTTTTTAACTTGCGATATTGATTTTTGATATTCGCAAGAAGACCGAGTTCATACTGGTAACTTGAAATAAGTTATAGTTACACTGTAATATACATATACTATCCATATTATGATATTCAGTCTATTTGGAATTGATCGTCCTCCCTTTTTTGGAATCCATCTTTTAATTCTTTAATATCCCTGATTTCATTTCTTACTTTAGAGTGATCTGGATTTCAATCTTGATTTATATCCTTCATTTAGATTCTATTTCCTTGAATTTGTCTCCTGAGTTCACTCAATGTTGAAGCCATAGCAGAGATCAGAGCTTGCAACAGAAGCGTGTTGGGCCAATGATGTAGTAGGAGCGGTATTGAAGCTTTATCTTCTCCCTTAGCTTGATTTTTTTATAATTCCCTGCCTTACTGAAATTTTGAGGATGAAATTTTTATAAGGTGGGTAGAATGTAATATCCTTAGTTTAAAAATACTGTAACTTTATTTTTCTGAGTATTTAATTGTTGATATTAGCTTCTAATTTATTACTATACTAATTAGTATTATTAGTGATACTTGTTATTAATATATTTTATTATTTCATTATGGTTATCATTACTAATATTATTGTTAGTACTCTTATTGTTGTTATCATTCTTATTGTTATTATTATGTTTTATTATTATTATGTTTATTATTAGTAGTAGTATCATTTTCTTTTCCCTTTGATCCATCCCCATGGTCCTATGACCCTATACCCCTTACCCATAGACCATACCGATAACCCAGACTCCTCAACCCATTAGACCCGAAACCCAATAGCCCAATCTATAGCCCTATATATAATCTCATCCTAATATTAACCCTAAGCCCTAAGTTAAACCCTAACTTATCTCTTCCTTCTTCATATTGCTGACTCAACTACAGCCATGGCCGCATCCTCCTCCGCTATACCCCGGAGCAAGCGGTACCCTCCCATGGCCTCCTTCTTACTATAGGGATCCGCCACCTCCGCGAGATCCGTCGGAACCACCATCGCTTCCCATGAGATCCACCTTTCTCTCATGGCCGCAACACTCCTCCCCCTTGGCCTCTACCCATGACCGAGGCAGCCCTGGCTGAGCACGCAACTAGCACAACACCCTCTTGGCCGAGATCCCCATTCAACTACACTCCTTCTTGCCGCCTTCCCTCCGTCAGGCCAAGCCTAGCATAGCCGTGCCCCTACAACCCACGGCAGCCCACTGCAGATCTGCTGCAGCTCGCTCTCCAACCGGAGCAGCGACCATGCCTCCGAGATCCGTGCCTTCCCTCTTTAGCCGAGCACACCATCCGGGTCTCCTTCCTCTGCTGGCTGAGTTCTCCCCCTCTCTTCACTTGTGTTCATATTTTGGATGTCAATGTGTGTATGTGCATGAGAATTAATTAGTGTATATATGTATGTGTTTGTGAGTTTAATTGTAATTATATGAGTGTGTCTGTTAATATATGAGAGTGTATGTAATTATGTGTGTGGGTATGTTAAATATGTATGTATGTGCATGCATGTGATTATATGTGTAATTATTTTTATGTGTGTAATTTAACTTATGTTATGTGTGTTGATGTGTGTGCGTGAGTGTTTGTGTGTATGTATGGGTATATATAAGTGTATATGTGTAGGGGTATACCAATAAGTATGTATATTTGTGTTCGTGTGAGTTCATGTGTGTTTGGGTTGCGTGTTACAGCGATTCAGACCCATTTGTTGAAATCCAGACTCCATACAAGAGATTTGGATTTGCGCTCGTTATGGACCTGATACAGATACGATTCGAAAATTGACTGATGAGATGATCCAGGTTCGTACAGTGAAGACCTGACAACGATTCGGATCCAAATTGATTTCATAAAAGTGTTTGTTTATTGGTCTATTTCAATTTCAGCATTTTATCTTAATGTTTCATGCACATGTATATATTATTCTGCATTATTTTGTTCATGCCGGTCACTATTGTTATATCGTGATCCTCTGATAATATTTTATTTATATATTGTTACTCTGTTACTAACACTATTGTTGATTTGTTTCATTATTCTAGACAGACGAGTATTAGTCTTGATTCTCTTTATTAGTGATAATTAGATAAGAATTTTAATTGTAAAACTGAGGAATAATTATAAGATTGCTTCATTGATAGATTGGGTCAGTGGATTATATTGGAGTGAGGTTGGATTTGGTGATGGAAAAATGAAATTGATATATAATTGATGTATATATATACATGCAGAGTTAGTATCTTAGTACCGAGATATGGGTGACTCACTTTATCGATAGGTAACATTATTTAAAACTATTAGATTGCTTATACTTGGATTTATCAGTGGACTCTTATTGGAGTGGAGGTTAACTTAGAGTTAGAAAGGAGTGTAGACTGGAACAATATGAATTAATAGAGTACATGGATATATAGTGGATTCGATACCCAATTACTGAGATATGCTTGTCCTATCATTTCATATACAAATTATTTACCATTTCAGATTCAGGATTATTTATAGTATACCTTTGACTATAATTTGACTGGACATAGTGATTAGCCTAGTTTGTGTTTGTGGATGAGTGATAAATTTTATATGAATTATTTATGAGGCAATTATTTGGCGATTATTTAGAATCTTTTTTGAAATTGTGGATTGATAGAATATTATGCTATTTTACTAGAAGTCTGATTCTACATTGATGCTTGGATCCATGTATGGACTTAATTAGATTTGGAGTTGATCTGAGATGTATATTCTTTATGTTGGATATTGTGATTGACCTTGATGGAAGTGAGAGTGTGTGATAATCATGATCGATGATCTTACTGTTATTTGATGGTAAGAATATGATTAGATGTAGCTGACTATTTATGTGAGACTCTGATATCTTGGTGACTAGATGATGGATATACTGATAATATAAATGACTAGAGTAGGTCGACAGGAATGAGATAGCTGTCTATTGATTTATTGAGGTGATGGTTTATCACATCAGATACTTTGACATGGATTGATACTTGATGTTCACGATAATTGTATTGAGACTATAAGTTGATGGATCAGTCACTATTATTTTCTAGTACAGATGGATGAGTTATTGATTAGTTCTAAATGAGACTGTTTATTGAGCGGTATCCAAACTTGTTATTATATTAATTCATGTTATTGAGAATTACTGAGAAAATATTGTCAGACCGTAACATATGCATTATTCCATTGTTCTACCATTTACACGATAATATTGTCTATATTGTTATTATTATATCATTGATATTATTACTGTCACTGTATCATCCCAGTAATTGAAATAACATGAATATTGGTTGTTCTAAATAATAACGTAAATAGACAACTTATACCGGAATTGGTAAAATTGATGGATGAGATATCATCTGTATTTTGGGTGGACCTAGGATACAGGTTGCGCAGACGAGATACGATTTTCACTGCAAGATTTCAGAGGATGACTGACATCCCGTATTGTTTCAATTGTTATTGTTATTGACTAACTAGCGGTAGGACCTGGCTCAGTGCTAGGTAATTGGGCCGTGATTTTGAGTATGTACGGAACCCACCTAAAACATGAATAATGTCTCCAACCATCAGTTTCAATAACTTAGGACTCAGATGGACACGTGTAGTAGGCGTAGTATGGGATGCGTCTATTACAGGTGAAAATTGGTGTTCGCTGACATAATAAATAATAACAAACTGTTTATAATGTACTGATACTGATAGTATTCACTTGATACATATATACATGTTATGACGACACCCTACTATAACCTGGTTAAACATCTAATTCTGTTATTGATTGACTTTATTACTGTTCATTGATGTTATGCATATTGTCTCTTACCTGTTATATTTTTTATAGTTTATTCATCATATGCTCACACGTAATATGTACGTGCACCTTCTTCTTTTATTTTACACTCTCATTTAGTCGCTTTTTGACGACCCTGGACTTGCACGTCTAGATATTGAATGTTTTCTTTTATTGATCAGGTGTTCGATGAGACTGAACGTGTTGCGAGGAGCTAGAGTTTCTCTCTACCTATTTTGATATTCTTGTCTTACTTTTTATTCTTGTTTCTGTAGTCTCCTTGATTCCATATATATATATATATATATATATATATATATATATGACTCATCATTATTCCATTTTCGTATTCATTGTTATCTTGTATGGACATTTATATGTGTGTTGCAGTGATGTGGATTCATCATAGATTTCTATATAACTTGTTCAAGTTACTTTAGACTTAGCGTGTATACGTGAAGTATTCTCCTCGCGTATATAGATCGATCGCGACTCCATTTTCACGTATTTTGGGAAGCGCGACATGACAGTTCTTTTATGTTTTGCATTTTTTTTGGTCAAACTGTAGAATAGGTATTTTCTACTGAATTCAATAGAAAGGAATTTCTCTTTTGACTCATTTCAACAAGCTAAAATGTTTCCTTGTGAAACGCTAGCATTACAAGAGTTTTTACAAGTTACTCTAAAATAACTTTTCGATGCGCTCGAATTTTTTGCATTGTATTTAAAATTCTATATGCTTCCTTCTCCCATTCTTCTCTTCAGGACGAGCTCATCCTTGTATTACGACAGCTATGTTGGGTCTGGGTACCATTATGTCCAAACCCGAACCCGAACCCTTATGAGTACCACTTTTTGATCCTTACTGCCATTATGACGGGTCGAGGACTGAATCTAAGTTGGGTACATATTCGCTATGCAACCAGGTTAAATGTTAGAATATTTACTACAAAGACTCATATCTTACCAGTCGTAGATAGGATGGGGCAGATTTGGGGAAGGCCCTCGGTATATTAAATTTTTAAAAAGGACTAACATATATTACTAAATCAAAACCATAAAAATGAAAGATAATAAGAAAGCTAATGTGAATTGAAAGCAAACTATTAAAACTCTCTCACCAGAGCCAAAGGGAAACTCAAATTCAAGTGGCTTTGTTATTCAAAAAAAAAAACGCAACTTATTTTCTAGAATTAAAGTGTTATAAAGGGTTATGTAATTAATTGATGGTTGTAGTTAGATAAACCTATTATTTTTTAAACAAAGTCAACTCATTGGTTAATGGGACATTTGTCAGGAAAAGGCTACTTATAATAATATTTTATTTTAAGTAACATGTATTTTAGCAGGTCTGGTTCAGATCGAGTCTACATGAGAAGGTACTTAAACCCTACCCGAATTTACGAATTTTTAGACGCATTATCAAGCTAGAAATTTACCCGATTACCCTGTTTCTATCCGTCTCAGACCATTACAAAACCGCTCTAGAATATTCATGGGTAGAGTATGAACATATAATCTGAAACCAACCTGACATGCTACCAAACCCAAGATGCATATTACGTAATAGTTAGGAATTTTCTCGATTACTCGGTCCCTATCTAGTTGAACTAGACCTGAGCCAATCAAGAACTGGTCTCGATTATTCATGAGTAGGGTATGAATATAGAAAATTTGAAACCAACCCGACCCACTTCCAACCCTGTCCAGTGTATACCCACTTGCAAGCGGGTATAATACAATCTGGATAGTCTGGGTTGGAACGGGGTTTGGGTTTGGTACCACGGAATTGTAGCAGCCCGTATTTTCTATTACTAGGTAGGTTTGCGGTCTGACATGGTGACCACTTATTAGTTGTTAGTATTTGAAGGTATTTCAAAATTAAGCAAAGTTCTTTTAGTCCCATATTAGATAGGAAAAGAACTCTTTAGTGTTTATATATGGAGCTTTCTCTTCTTACTCCTCTGTTGATGATGGTGAACAAGTATTCATGGGCGATTCGAGGCCTTTACCCATTGTGTGTAAGGGATAGGTGCTTCTCAAGCTCACTTCAGGGAAGATCCTTTCTCTTACAGATGTGCTTCATGCTCCTGAGATTTATTGGAACCTCATTTCTGTTTCTCTTCTTGGAAAAGTAGGAGTTAAGGTCTGCTTTGAATCTGATAAAATTGTAATGATTAGGAATGAACAATTTATTGGTAAAGGGTACTGTAGTTAGGGTTTATTTATGCTGAATGTACTTGAAATCATGAATGAAAATGCATCTACTTTTCTATTTACATGATTGACTCTTGTGATCTTTGGCATGGTAGATAGGTTAGAACATGCTGGTTTTTCTTACATTAAGAAATGAAAGTTATAAGTCTCTTGGATAATGTAACTATATCTGATCATGATAAATGTGAAATGTGTGTTGAATTTAAATCTACTATGAAATCATGTAAAAGTGTAGAAAGAGAATATGAATTGTTTGAGCTTATTCATAGTGCTCTTGGTGACCTAAAAAATAACTTAATTAGAGGTGGTAAAAAATTCTATATCACTTTCATTGATGACTGTTCTAGATATATAATAGTTTATCTATTGAGATCTAAAGATGAAGCCTTTGAAATATTTCTGAAATATAAATCAGAAGTTGAAAATCAACTAAATAAGAAATCAAGCGATTGAGATCGGATAGAGATGGTGAATATGAACTTAACATTTAATAAATTTTGTGAACAATATGGTATAATTCATGAGACTACCCCTCCATATTCACCTGAATCTAATGGTGATGCTGAAAGAAAAAATAGACACTCAAAAATATGATGAATGCTATATTTATAAGTTTGGAGCACCTCTGAACCTGTGGGGAGAAGTTATACTCTCTCCTTGTCATATTCAAAATAGAATACCATATAAGAAAATCAGCATAACCCCATATGAAATCTGGAAAGGACATGTCCCAAACTTAAACTATTTAAAAGTGTAGGGGTGCCTAACTAAAGTTCTTCTACCTGAACCCAAAGAAAAACTAAGACCCAAAATCTTTGACTACATATGTACAAGTTATGCATATCATAATGCTTCATATAGGTTTCTTATGAGTAGAAGTGATAATAATGTTATGGAGGTTAACACTATTGTTGAAACTAAAAATGCAGAATTCTTTTAGCATAATTTTCCATTGAAAACTCATGTTTATAAACTTTCTCATGCTTCATCATCTAGTCATGCACAAGAATCTGATGATAATGAAAAGATTGAACTAAGGAGAAGTAAAAGAGTTAGAAAAGAAACTGACTTTGGTAAAGATTTCTTTACATTTCTTATTGGTGATGACCCTCTGACTTATAAAGATACTATCTCCTCTCCGGATGCTTTATTCTGAAAGAGGCTATTAATAATGAACTAGAATCCATAATATCGAATCACACTTGGAAACTTGTTGATTTGCCACCAGGTGCAAAATCAATTGGTTGCAAATAGATATTTAAAGAAAACTGAAACCTGATGGGTCTTTGGATAAATTTAAAGCTAGATTGGTTGCTAAAAGATACACTTAAAAGAAAGACTTTGATTATTTTGATACATTTGCTCCTGTATTAGAATTGCATCTATTAGAGTGTTGTTTACTTTAGCATCTATTCATAAGCTTATGATACATCAAATGAATATTAAAAATGCATTCTTAAATGGAGAACTGAAAGAAGAAATATATATGGACCACCTGAAGGTTGTGTGACAACTGAAAATGAATACGAAGTCTGCAAACTTGTAAAATCTTTATATGGTTTAAAACAAGCACCCAAATAATGGCATGATAAATTTGATAGTGTTCTTGTTTTCTGTGATTATCAGACTAATGAGGCTGATAAATGTATCTATACTAATTTGAGGATAATGTTGGTGTTATCATATATTTATATGTTGAAGATATACTTATATTTGGTACAAACATAGAAATTATAAATGACACCAAATCATTTTTGTCCTCTAATTTCGATATGAAAGACAAGGGTGAAGTTGATGTGATATTAAAATTAAAATAATTAGAGATTCTGATTGTATCATACTTTCACAAAGACACAATATAGAAAGAATGTTAAAAAGATTTGAACATTTTGACTGCCCTCCTGTTTTCACACCTTATGATGGCAGCATTCACTTAAAAAAGAATAAATAACAAAGTCTGTCACAATCTGAGTATGCACAAATCATTGGTATTTTAATGCACTTGATGAATTATACACGACCTGACATTGCTTATGCTGTGGGATGACTTAGTCGTTACACTCACTGTCCTAATGAGGACCATTGACAGCATTATATCGAGTGCTAAATTATCTAAAAGGAACTATTAATTATAGTTTGACCTATTGTGGTTTTTCTTCTGTTTTAGAGGGATATTTAGATGCTAACTGGATCTCAGATTCTGATGAGTTAAACTCCACAAGTGGATATGTGATCACACTTGTAGGGGTGCGGTGTCTTAAAAATCATCCAAGCAAACCGTCATAACTCCTCCGCTATGGAGTCTAAGTTTGTTGCCTTAGAGAAGACAGGTATTGAAGCTGAGTGGCTCAGAAATTTTTTGATCAATATACCAATTTGGAAGAGCCCAGCTCTGTCTGTGTCTATTCATTGTGATAACCAAACTACTATTGTTAGAGCTTAGAATAAAATATACAATGGAAAGAGTAGACATATACGCCTAAGACATAAAATTGTAAAGCAGTTGCTGAATGATGAAATCATATCTCTTGACTATGTGAGGTTAGAGCTTATATATAGTGATTAATTTACCAAATCACTAGGGAGAAAACTAATGGAGAATACATCGAGGGTATGGGACTCATGTCTATAACAAAGAGTCAAAAAATATAGTAACCCAGCCTACGTGATTGATGAATTCATGAAGTATGTTCATATGGGTAATAATAAATTATTTGTTGACTTGGTGATGCACTATTATTATTTTATTATTGAGAAGTCCTTTCGTATGATGTAGATAGTGCAAATTGCAATGTGCAAAGGATGAGCATTAGCTCTTAATGGATTACCACAACTCTTATTAGGTGGTGTGTTTATTTGCAATGTACATTTGATGGATCCACCTATATGAGTGTGGAAGTGGGCCCGCTTCCTATGAGAATGTAAACATATTCTCTAGAGCGCTCATGAATATCCAGGTAGGGCGCATGGCCGATTCGCGCCAATCCGTTTGAACAGCTAAGCTCTAGAATGATATGTGGGTAGTAGGTCAATGATCCATAATTAGGGAGATTGGTTCATAGAAACTTTATGTTTCACCAACTTCCTATGGGACACACTTACATATCCTAAGTAGTGGTTCATAAACCAAAAGTCACCACTATTGAAGTATTGAGTTTTCATGTTTCCTCCATATTTGATTCCTCTTCTTCTCGTTCCTATTATCCTTCCTTTTAATTTTGAAATAGTGGGAGATTGTTAGTATTTGAAGGTATTTCAAAATTAACAAAGTTTTTTTAGTCCCACATTGGATAGGAAAAGAACTCTTTAGTGTTTATATATGGAGTCCCTCTCATGATGGGTTGTGTGAGTTAGAAACTAGGGTGCTCGCGCGCGACACAAGCCCATTAAGGCCCAGTGAAGAAAATTGGGTTACCGGGTCTGAAAAACGTTAAATCGCATGTGTGCTCGCATCGCACGCGCAGGGGGGTGCAAATCCGTTCAGAGCCTCGCGAGTGTGACCCGAGTAGGCTAAGTTTTGCCAATTTTATTTTTATATTTAAAATTAAAATAAAATCTTTTCAATCCTGTCACAATATTTGGGTCAGAGATAGCTGTTGAGATTCGTATCTTTTCATGTCCTGTCATGTCAGAGTTAGCCATTGAGAGCTCTCTGTTCAAGTTCTGCAGTGACACTTTTTAAGGCAATATTATTTTTTTGCACAAGAAAAGATTTTTTCCTCTGTTCAAAGATTGGTTCTCTGTCCAAGGATTGTTTTCTCTGCCCAAAGATTTTCTAATGATGAAAAACTCTCTTTATAAAAGACCTATTCCTTGCTCACAAAAACACAACTCAACCATCTTCTTCCTCCTCTAAAATTTTCTTAAACTCTTCATTTCTTCCTCCCTGTATCTCTAGAGAAAATAAAACCGAGCTGTTCGAGGGCCTGTGTATTGCCAGTGCACGCTTGCAGGGCCAGTGATCGTTGAATCCTAGAGGGAAGGCCGCCATCAACCTGCTGCACCAAAATACTCTCTAGAAAGCCGCGATCTACTCTTAAGGACAGTGCCCCACACGCCTTGATCAAAATAGAGAAGTTCATTCCTTCTTAAAGTTTAATTTAAATAGCCTAGAAGTAATTCATGTTGGCCCAAAAGGTTACACTCTCCATTTGTTTAGAGTTTTAATGATAACAAAACAAATAAGAGCTATTTGGTACTAATAAGTTTGTTCAAGATAAGTTTCAGGTTAGTACCATATTTGGAGGCCATTGCTTAGCTTTTGCAAGAATTTCTAGTTCATGGAGCAAAGAAAGCTTATGGCACATCAAGGAAGGAACATAGAAGAGAAGGCTCTAGCTAGGCTTTGCATGGCTCAAGACTTCAAGATTGCTCAAGAGACTTCATTAGATTTATTTCTAGTTTTATAGTTTTGTTAAAGAATAGTGAATAGGTTTGAAGCTCTATCACATACGTTTTTGCGCACATATCATTTCCAAGAATATTCCCTATAAATATGTAAAAATTATTTTAATTTAAGCCTCTTGTTTATAAACTCTATTTTGGGTATTATACATGTTTTCAAATCAAAACTATTTTGGTAGATTTCAAATCCCCTCAAAATTATGTTTCAGTTTTGACTTTTGGCCTGAGACGGTCGACCGACCGGTCGACCGACACTAAGTCAGGTCAGATCGGTCGACCGTCCCAGCCGACCGGTCTTCTGGCAGTTTTGGTGCGTATCCGTGTGCACGTTTCCCGGTCGACCGAGCGGCTGGCCGACTGAAGTGGTGTTGCTCTCTGTTTCTGCCCAGTCGACCGGCCGGTCGACCGGAAGCCCGCAACGGTCACTTTATTTGAGCCCCGGTCGACCGACCGGTCGACCGAGAGAGCCGTTTCAACAGTACGGCTATATTTTAAACATGGTTTATTTTGTCTTTTCTTTCTAAAAAGTGTTTAAATGATATCCTCTAATGCTAATACTTCTTAATTACCATTAAGTGGGTTTTATCTTTAATCCCTAGCCCTCTACTAAATAGGGGTGATTGGGGAGAGTTTCATTAACAACAACAATTTGCAAAAAGTTTCAAAAGTTTAAGCATTCAAAAGAGTTTCATTTCTTGTTTTTGTGTGCTGAAAATCTCTCTCATTTTCTGAAGTGTTTTTCAAGACTCTCTGATTTCATTTTCTTTTTCCACTTACATACAAGAGCTTCAAACCTACTCATTGTTCTACAAGGATTTTGTAAGGAAGAGAATTTTACAAAAGAGAGTTTGTGGTCTTTTGATCACCAAGAGAGAACTTGTACTTGAGATTGTGGAGTTGGGTACTCCGGTGTGATTGTAATTCTTTGTGAAGTTATAGTGGTTAGAAATCCTTCTGGGTGAAGGCGGGGACGTAGAGCTGGGTGCTCGAACCTCGGAAAAATTCTCGTGTTTGCGTTTGGTTTACTTGCTCTTACTTCTTGCTTTACTTTCATTACTCTTATTACTTGCTCTCTATCTTCATTGCTATATTCACTTGTTTCATATTCATATTGTCAATCTTATACTCATACAACAAGATTGCATTGTGCACCTCCAACTCTTATCTAGAGGAATCAGGAGGAAGGAGTTCACAGCCCTTCACAGGGTATTCGGCTTCTAATTTTGGTTTTGGGTGATTGTTGCATCATCATATTTTTAATTGTGCATTGATTAGCATTATCACCTATTCACCCCCCCTCTAGGTGATTTCAATTGGTATCAGAGCTTGGACTCTAGGTTTGGCTTAACATCCTTAGAGAGATCCTTAAAATTTGCTAATCATCATTTGCATTCCTTCATTCATACACTAGTAAACATGGCCGACAACATCAAAACCCCTCCAAAATTTGATGGACTTAATTTCCCTATTTGAAGGTTAGGATGACTATTTTCTTACAATCTTTAGGTAGCTTAGTTGCAAAATCTTTGACCAAGCCTTATGTTTTACCCGATAGTGAGGAAAGCACTTGGTCCGACTTTACTTTAGAGAATATGAGGCTAACTCCAAAGCCCAAAATTCCCTCCTAACCGCCTTGAATGAGGATGACCTTACACGGGTAATACATTGCCAATCCGCCTATGAGATTTGGCAATATTTGTTGGTCACGCACGAGGGGACATCACAAGTAAAGAGAGCTAAGATAGATCTCTTGAGGTCCCAATATGAATCTTTTAAAATGATTGATGATGAATCTATTGATTGTATGATTACAAGGTTTACTAAAATTACCAATGCTCTTTCCTCCTTAGGTGATGATATTAGCAATGATCAAAAGGTGCGGAAAGTGATTCGGGCTCTTCCTTCATCATGGGAGATAAAGGCCACCACCTTGAAAGAATTGAATGACAAGGATGAAATGGATCTCATAAGTCTCATTGGAAACTTGAAGACTCATGAGATGGAAAAGAAGGCAAGAGAGAAGGGGCTCCTCAAAAGAAGAAATCCATAGCCTTCAAGTCTTCCTCCACTCTTGATGACGATGAAGAAGATGAAGAAGAAGATGAGGAGCTATCCCTCCTTGTGCGAAACGTGAAGAGAATGTACCGGAAGAACAAGCTCAACTTTAGAAGAAATTTGAAGGAAAAGAGGAGAGAAGAATTATTTGCTACAATTGCCGAAAGCCCGAACATATCATGGCCGATTGCCCGAAATTCAAGAAAAAGGTGACTTCCTCCTTCAAGCAAAAGAAGCCGGTCGAAAAGAAAGCTTACAAAGCAACTTGGGATTCGAAAAGCGAGTCCGAAGACGAGGTGGACACGGCGAACATGTGTTTCATGGCAAACACACCAAAGGTAACCCCTCAACCTCTTGATGAAGAAGATGAATTAAGTAAAGAAGTACTTGTACATGCTTTTGTTAAACTCTCGGAGAGTTATGATAATAAAAAGATAGAATGTTCAAAATTAGAAAAGGAAGTTGCTTTTCTTAAAAATCAACTTGCTATTGTTTCTAAAGAAAAGGATGAAATTTCTTCAAATCTTATTTCTACTCAAAATGAATTTAGTGCTTATAAAGTTGCTTGCAAAGCAAAATTTCCAAAGATTGATGAAAAAGAAATTTCTTCGTTAAAAACTAGAATTGTTGATTTTGAAAAAGTTTTGAAGGATTGTGCTTTCAACACTAAGAAACTTGAGGAAATGTTTTCTAAAAAGCACACTTCTCATGCTAAAGCTTCTCATGTCAAAATTCCTCGTGCTCACCCTACTCACAACACTCATGCTAAATCTACACATGCTCATAAGTCACACACTCACTATGCTTTTAAATATGGTAGAGTGTATAGATGTACTTATTGTGGTAAGAATGGACATTTGGCTAAGTTTTGTTATGACCAAATAAATAGAATAAATAATATTATATGGGTTCATGACACTAACACTTTAGGACCCAAGAAAATGTGGGTACCAAAATCAAGTCCTAAATTATTTGATGTAGGTACACCCAAGGCTCCAAGACGTAAGGAGCGGTGGTACCTTGATAGTGGTTGTTCAAGACACATGACATGGGATATCAACAACTTTACAACCCTATCAAGGTACGTGGAAGGTGGCACCGTCACCTTCGGGGATGACTCCAAGGGTACTATCATCGGTATAGGTAACATTCAAATTGGTGCATCTCCTATTATAGAAAATGTTGTTCTTGTTGATGGTTTGAAACATAACTTGCTTAGTATTAGTCAACTTTGTGACCGTGGACTTAAAGTTGTTTTTTGATGATTCTTCTTGCAAAATCTTTGATTGTAAAACTAATGATTGTATTCTCACCGGATTTCGTGATAATAATATTTATATCATTGACATGATTAATTTGGATTGTTCTACTAAATGCTTGAATGCTTTTGATGAGAATTCTTGGCTTTGGCATAGAAGATTAGGACATGCATCTTTTGACCATCTTTCTAGGATTAATTCTAAGGAATTGGTGAAGGGTATTCCTTACTTGAAGTTTGAGAAAGACCGCATTTGTGGTGCGTGCCAACTTGGGAAACAAACCAAGTCTTCCTTCAAACCAATCAAGGATATCATGTCAACTAGGCCATTAGAATTAATTCATATGGATCTTTTTGGCCCAACTAAAACTAAAAGCTTAAATGGTAGTAGATATGTATTTGTTTTAGTTGATGATTTTTCCCGTTCCACTTGGGTTTCTTTTTGGAACACAAAGATCAAACTTTTTCTCATTTCAAGATTTTTCGAAAAGGGTTGAAAAAGAAAATGTTTTTCAATTTTGAAAATATGGAGTGATAGAGGTGGTGAGTTGTTAACCAACTCTTCATGACTTATTGTGATGAAAAGGGAATCAAGCATGAAATGTCATGTCCTAGAACTCCACAACAAAATGGAGTTGTAGAAAGAAAGAATAGAACACTTCAAGAGATGGCTAGGACCATGATAAGTGAATATGACCTCCCTCAATATCTATGGGCCGAGGCCGTAAACACCGCATGCTATATTTCAAATCATATTTATTTGTGTAAAAATTCTTCCAAAACATCTTTTGAAATGTATCATTCTAGAAAACCTAATGTTGCATATTTCAAAGTTTTTGGATGCAAGTGTTTTGTTTTGAATACTAGAGATAACTTGGGTAAATTTGATGCTAAGGCTTATGAAGCTATCTTTGTTGGATGCTCTACTACTAGTAAAGCTTATAGAGTATTCAATAGATCTTCCCATACCGTTGAAGAATCCATGCATGTTAAATTTGAAGAATCTAATGTGGTTGTTGAGAATGTTATAGAGATTGACCCATTAGGTGAAGACATGGAGAGACTATCCTTGAAGGACTCACCCGCTCAAGAAGAAAAGCAAGAACCCATTGGTGATGTTCAAGAGGATAAAGAGGAAAGCTCTCAACCGCTTCCTAAAGATTGGAGATACGCTACAAATCACCAAGGAACTCATTTTAGGTGATGTCTCTAAAGGGGTAACAACTCGCTCCAAACTAAATGACTTATGTGGTAACTTTGCATTCATTTCTCATTTTGAACCCAAAAACATCCTCGAAGCCGAGGGGGACTCATATTGGTTGCTAGCCATGCAAGAGGAACTCAATCAATTTGAGCGCAACCAAGTTTGGCACCTTGTTCCTAGGCCTCACGATAGACCAATAATTGGTACTAAGTGGATCTTTAGGAACAAGATGGATGAGTCCGGAAATGTCATTAGGAATAAAGCTAGGTTAGTGGCCCAAGGTTACACTCAAGTTGAGGGAATTGACTTTGAGGAGACCTTTGCACCCGTAGCACGGCTTGAAGCCATACGGATGACACTAGCTTTTGCATCTTTTAAAAATTTTGAACTTTTTCAAATGGATGTGAAAAGTGCATTTTTGAAAGGTTTTATAAATGAAGAAGTTTATGTTGAAGAACCTCCCAATTTTGTTGATCATGTTCATCCCAATTTTGTTTTTAAACTTGATAAAGCATTGTATGGATTGAAACAAGCTCCAAGAGCTTGGTATGAAAGGCTTTCTAGTTTTCTCATTTCAAATGATTTTGTTAAAGGCAAAGTAGACACAACATTATTCACTAAACATGTTGATAATGACATTTTAATTGTGCAAATTTATGTGGATGATATAATTTTAAGTTCTACTAATGAGTTTTTATGCAAGGAATTTGAAAAGGTTATGCAATGTGAGTTTGAAATGTCTTCCATGGGTGAATTGAATTTCTTTCTTGGACTCCAAATCAAGCAATTGCAAGATGGGAATTTCATATGTCAAGCCAAGTATGCAAAAGAACTCGTAAAGAAGTTTGGACTTGAAGGCTCAAAAGTTTGCAACACTCCCATGGCAACTACAACCAAGCTTGATAAGGTGACCAAGGTAAATGTGTTGATATTAAGTTATATAGAAGCATGATAGGAAGTTTTGTTGTATTTGACGGCAAGTAGGCCGGACATCATGTTTAGTGTGTCTTTGTGCTAGATTCCAATCGTGTCCTAAAGAGTCCCATCTTATTGCGGTAAAACACATCATTCGTTATATTAAGGGCACAATTGGAATGGGTCTTTGGTATCCGAAAACCAGAGATTTCTCATACGAGTTATTCGGATGCCGACTATGTGGGTTGTAGAGTAGATAGAAAGAGTACTAGTGGGACATGTCAATTTCTTGGTAATTGTCTTGTTTCATGGTCCTCTAGGAAACAAATTCCGTAGCTCTCTCAACCGCCGAGGCGGAGTATGTTGCCGCGGGGGCTTGTTGTGCACAAGTCCTTTGGATGAAATATACTCTCCTTGATTATGATTTGCATTATAACCATAAAAAATATTTTGTGATAATACTAGTACTATACATATGACTAAGAATGCAAATCAACATAGTAAGACCAAGCACATTGAGATTAGATATCACTTTCTTAGAGATCATTTTGAGAAAGGTGATATAGATATTGAGTATGTTTCCACGGATTTGCAACTTGCCGATATTTTCACTAAACCACTTGATTTTGCTAGATTTTTCTTTATTTGTGGTGAACTTAATGTTTGTGTTATTGAAAAAAATGCTTTCTTAACCCTTTTTGATGTATGACAAAAAGGGGAGAATGAGTTTATATATGGAAATATGAGTTCATATGGTTTTGGTTCCATATGAGTTTATATATGGTTTTGTTTTTGATTTTGATTCTTGCAAAGTGAAGTTTTTATTATGATTCCTTATATTTGAGTTTAAGTATCTTGCAAGTGTTTTATGTCTCATGATTTTTAGTCTCATGATTTTTGCTTGCAATTCACCTCTCTTTTATTTGTTTTGTATAGCATAATTTGAGGGGGAGCTTTCACCTCCCCTATATTTTTTATGATAGCATATTTGTTTTGTCATCATCAAAAAGGGGGAGATTGTTGGCCCAAAAAGTTACACTCTCCATTTGTTTAGAGTTTTGATGATAACAAAACACATAAGAGCTATTTGGTACTAATAAGTTTGTTCAAGATAAGTTTCAGGTTAGTACCATATTTGGAGGCCATTGCTTAGCTTTTGCAAGAAATTCTAAATTCATGGAGCAAGAAGGCTTATGGCACATCAAGGAAGGAACATAGAAGAGAAGGCTCTAGCTAGGCTTTGCATGGCTCAAGACTTCAAGATTGCTCAAGAGACTTCATTAGATTTGTTTCTAGTTTTATAGTTTTGTTAAAGAATAGTGAATAGGTTTTGAAGCTCTATCACACACGTTTTTTGCGCACATATCACTTCCAAAATATTCCCTATAAATATGTAAAATTATTTTAATTTAAAGCCTCTTTTTTATAAACTCTATTTTGGGTATTATACATGTTTCAAATCAAAACTATTTTGGTAGATTTCAATCCCCTTCAAAATTATGTTTCAGTTTTGACTTTTGGCCTGAGACGGTCGACCGACCGTCGACCGACACTAAGTCAGGTCGATCGGTCGACGTCCCAGCCGACCGATCTTCTGGCAGTTTTGATGCGTATCCGTGTGCACGTTTCCCTCGGTCGCCGGGGCGGTCGACCGAAGCCCTTTGGTCGACCAAGCGGCTAGCCGACTGAAGTGGGGTTGCTCTCTATTTCTGCCCAGTCGACCGGCCGTCGACCGGAAGCCCGCAACGTCACTTTATTTGAGCCCCGGTCGACCGCCGGTCCCCGAGAGGAGAGCCGTTTCAACAGTAACGACTATATTTTAAACATGGTTTATTTTTGTCTTTTTCTTTCTAAAAAGTGTTTAAATGATATCCTCTGATCCTAATACTTCCTAATTACCATTAAGTTGGTTTTATCTTTAATCCCTAGCCCTCTACTATAAATAGGGGTGATTGGGGAGAGGTTCATTAACAACAACAATTTGCAAAAAGTTTCAAAAGTTTAAGGCATTCAAAAGAGTTTCATTTCTTGGTTTTTGTGCTGAAAATCTCTCTCATTTTCTGAAGTGTTTTTCAAGACTCTCTGATTTCATTTTCTTTTTCCACTTACATACAAGAGCTTCAAACCTACTCATTGTTCTACAAGGATTTTGTAAGGGAAGAGAATTTTACAAAAGAGAGTTTGTAGTCTTTTGATCACCAAGAGAGAACTTGTACTTGAGATTGTGGAGTTGGGTACTCCGGTGTGATTGTAATTCTTTGTGAAGTTATAGTGGTTAGAAATCCTTCTGGGTGAAGGCGGGGACGTAGAGCTGGGTGCTCGAACCTCGGAAAAATTCTCGGTGTTTGCGTTTGGTTTACTTGCTCTTGCTTCTTGCTTTACTTTCATTGCTCTTATTACTTGCTCTCTATCTTCATTGCTATATTCACTTGTTTCATATTCATATTGTCAATCTTATACTCATACAACAAGATTGCATTGTGCACCTCCAACTCTTATCTAGAGGAATCAGGAGGAAGGAGTTCAGAGCCCTTCACGGGGTATTCGGCTTCTAGTTTTGTTTTGGGTGATTATTGCATCATCATATTTTAATTGTGCATTGATTAGCATTATCACCTATTCACCCCCCCTCTAGGTGATTTCAATTCATACACTTTTTTTCAACATAAATAAGTATAACGTGCACGATTTGATTGTTCATATGAGTAGGGCTGCCAATTGAGCAGAGCTAAAGGCTTTTTGTGTTTGTTCAATTATCTACTCGAGCTTAAAATTTTGTTCAAGCTTGGCTCGTTTAGGTTATCAAACGAGCACGAGTAAGCTTCTATCAAGCTTGAGTCGAGCCTCAAGCATTTCGTGTTAGACTTATTATGGTTCAAAGTCTAATTTAATTTGGACCTGATCAAGTCAATTAAATATTTGCACCTGCCCACTATAACCTATGTTTTTTGACCCAATAAAGAATTGATCAAGCCTAAATGGTTTGGATCTAGACACATTTTCAATTACGCTTAGCCATGAGTGTATTTAAATTAAAATGTGGGACTCACTACACGTGTGAAACTCGTGTTATAAATCAAGGGCGGAGATCTATGATGAGTTGAACTAGGGTTCCTTGATGCTATATATATCATGAGTATGTTGGCCCAGAGGCCTATCACTCTAGTTTTGATGATGATTAACTCATGTAGTTATAGTACTAATGATCTTGTGTTTAATTAGTCTCAGATATATGATCAAGATCTTAGTAGGTGTTTAGCTTCAACAAAGGATTTAAAGTCAAGTTTTGAAGCTAGCATGTGTTGATTCAAGAGCTTATGCATCAAGACCACATCAAGTACTCAAGAGGAGTCTAGCTCATTGGATCAAGGTTTGGACCAAGTCATGAAGAGAAGAAGACTTAAAGTGAAGCCCTTCAAGAGAAAACTTGAGTCTAGGTTTGTTTTAAGATTTTGTTTTTAGATAAATGTAAATGATAGAATAGTTGGTGGATTGCTCAAGTATCATATACGCACATACTCAAAGATTTATTTGTGATTTCGTAAAAGAGTTTTCATCTTGAAAAATACCGGTTTGGTTTTTAAACTTCATATATACATGTGTTTTAAACAAAACCATTTTAGTGCTTATTGTCAAAACCATTGATACTTCATCATTTATGTGTAGTGGATCATATCCATACACTTTATGCTTTAAAAGTGTTTAAAATATCTTATTTTTGTATTTGGAGGTTTTGAAAAAATCGTTTTTAAATTTGGAAAAATCATTTTGAAAAATACAGATTTTTGTTTAAGGCAAAACTTTCAAGTTACAAAAATAGTTCAAAATGTTTGTAACATGTTTTGATTTTACTCAAACATATTTGTATATCAAATTATTATACTGAACTTATTTTTGTAGATTTTTATAGATTTTATGGGATTTTATTGAAGGAAAAATATCAAGTTTTTAATCCCTAAAAAAAGACTGTTTTGGCTTCTGCCGGTCGACCGCACGGTCGACCGAGCCAGGAGTCGGTCGACCGGGCGGTCAACCGACGTGCACAAACGTGCACGCCTTGTTTGGCTGGAGGGCCGGTCGACCGCCAGAGAGCATCTGCTCTCTGGAAATGGCTCCGGTCGATCAGGCGATCGACCGCAGAGAGCTATGCTCTCTGTATCTAGGCCACGGTCGATCGGGCCGGTCGACCGCTGGCCCAACGGTCAGAAATATGACCGTTGGTCGGTCAATCAGGCGGTCGACCGACAGCAGTCTGAACTGCTGATTTGGACCCCAACGGCTAGTTTTTCTTGGCAGGGGCTTCCCATGGACTGTTTTCTAAAAGATTTTAAGTAGATTTTTGAGCTAATTTTTCCTACTCTATTAAGTGTTTATCTCCACTTATTTAAGAGCCAAAATTGCCATATCAAAAGGAGAGATTTTCAAGAGTGTTTTCAAAAGTGAATTTCTTGAGTTTTTCACCACATATTCCATCCTAGTTTTTCTCACACATACTTGAGCTTTCCATTTCTATATCATTCCTATAGGAGAGTTATTGTGAGAGTTTTTTTAGGTGATCAAGTGTTTAGATCACCAAGAGTTCTATTCTTGTATTTGAGGAGGCGGACATGCGGGTTCGCGGTGTTTAGAGTCTCGTGAGAGCTCATTGTAGAGGTGCGGCCTCGGCAAGCTTGTGTGCTTGCGTGTGTTGTTCTTGCGGGAACAAGAGAGGGACTAGAGAGTCAAAAAGAGTTCTAGTGTGAACTCGCTTGTAGGTGTTGCGGCACCGAGTGATCCGGTGGGATCGATTCTAGTGAAAATCCTTCATAGTGTTGAAGGCGGGGACGTAGAGCAAGTGTGCTCGAACCTCAAAATAAATCTCCCGTGTTTGCGATTGCTCTCTCTATCTTTCACTTGTCTTTATATCTTGCATTCTCATATTGCTTTCATATTTATATGCTTGATATACATTGTGCTTAATTGTTATATACTTGGGAATTATTTGCTCACACTCGTATTCAACCAAGAGAGCCAAAGCGGCACCTCAACTCTTATCTAGAGGAATCTTGAGGAGATAGTCCAGAGCCCTTCACGGGGAATCCGGCTACACTCTTGTGTTATACTTGGTTTGTTTAGCAAAAGAAATTTTAGTTTGCATAAATAGTTTTAATTCCGGATTATTCACCATTAGATTAGTTAGTCACCTATTCACCCCCCTCTAGGTGATTTCAATTGATATCAGAGCCAGTGCTCTTGATTTGGGTCTAACAACCTTGAGTTAAAGATCCTCATTTATAGCTAATCACAATATTTGTACACACACATGGATTTCATGTCACCTCCCACTGTTGACATTCTTAACATCCGAACTTGGAAGGTTAAGATGTCTTTGTACCTCAAAGGCCTAAGTATTCATGTTTATCTTGCTGCCATTAAGGATTCATATGTTAATAATAGGAAGTATATTGAGGCTAACTCAAAAGCCATCCATACTTTAAAGTCAACCTAAGTGATGATTATCTATGTAGGGTTTCTAACATTGATTCGGCTTTTGTAGTTTGGAATACTATAGTCTCCCTTGGCGAACAAGAACAATACTATACGGGGAGCGACTCGGATGTTGGAAGTGAGGCTTCCAACGTATGCTACATGGTCCAAGGGGATAACCCCCTTGAGGTAAATACCGAATCCGAGTTAGAAGAGGATGTTGATATGCCATATGATGAACTTGCATCTTTTTGTCAACAACTTCTTGAAAAATATGAGTTGCTTAAAAAGGAAAATAAGAAAATAAAAAATAAATTTGATGTCATGTTAAAAGAAAAAGACTCTTTACAAGATAAATTGGAATGTTTTTCAAAAGAAAATGAATGTTTGAAAAATGAGAATATTTCCTTGTCTTCTAAATTAAATGATCTTTGTGAAGGAAATACTTCTTTGAAAAATAAAATTATTTGGTGGAAAAACAAAAAGAGATTGCTTTAATTGAAAATAATTCTTTAAAAAGAAAAGTTATTTCAAAAGAAAAGAAAATGTTTCTAAAAAGAATAAAAATAATGTTACTCATTCTCACCATGCTTTACATGCCACTATTGATCAAATGAGATTAAAGTTTTAAAAAATAGAATAAATTGCTTGAGCTCAATTTTGAGCAATTGTGCATTTAACCACAAAAGATTGGAATTCTTGTTTCAAAAGAAACAAGCTCCAAATGTTCATGCACATCACCCACATCATGCATATGCACACTTTGCATGTCACGATCACACTCATACACATATGCATGCTAGAGTGTACAAGTGTACACATTGTGGCCGCAAAGGCCATTTAGCAAAATTTTGTTATGATAAAGTAAATTCTTTAAATTTTGCTAACAAAAATGTTTGGGTTCCATTAGATGCTAACTCCCGTGGACCCAAAAGAAAATGGGTACCAAAATCCTCACCTTTTGTATTTGATGTAGGTGTGGGCTCTCACATGACGTGAGAGGGATGGTGCCTTGGTGGTGGATGCATGGGATCAAATGAACACTACAAATTGATGCACCGCTATCAAGGAGGTTTGGTGGGACGACCACCATGTTTTGGAGATTTGGAGTATAGTTCTTTGGTTTGGTAACTATCTCTAAACTCTTTTAGTTTACATGCTTTGATATATATATGATTTTAGCATGTTCATTTTTTATATTTGTGCTTCATGTGGTAAATACCTGTTTAGATGTAGTTTTGTCAAAACTTGTGTATATACTTATACAAGTAGTGAGCAACATTTTATACATATGTGTTTGCTCTTCATTGTTCATTTGTACTCACTACAAGCACATGTATAGCCTAGTTTTGATGATTCCCTCATTTATACATGTTTTGCCTATTTTCATATTTTACTTCATGTATATGTATTTTTGTTCAAAACTAATAAATATACATGTATGCCCTTGAGTCTCTTGCCTTCATGCAAATTACATCATAGACTCTTTTTATATTTGGGATATGTATGCATATTGTTATTTTTGGATAAAATCATACATATATCTTGAAGTTTTATCTTTAAAGAAAAATAAATTTTCATGACTTTCATCTTTGTTTGATAAAATGATATTCATGTTTGTTATTTTGAGCCTAATTGACTATTTTCATGAAAAATACTACTTACATGATTATTGTGCACTCACACTTTATTTGTTTATTCATGACTTTGTTTCATGATCATTTTTGAGCTTTATAGATTTCGAGTGTCAACCTTTGTGTATTTAGTATAATTCATGAGATATATATGTTTTGTTTCCGTGTTTGAAGGATTTTTAACTAGTTTTTCAAAAATTACTTTAACTAGTTATTTATTCTTCATTTGGTAGTGTTTTCAATCTATAAATATTTTCAAATTTATTTTTGAAAACTCCTACCCATGCAAGGGCGGACGGATGGGCGACCATGCCTTGTATGCCTTATTGAAAATCTTTTATCATGTGCATGAATAGGGTGGTTAATTATAAGTTATACACTTGTTTCACATCATATTTTCAATTGGTATCACAATTGATATTTTTTTTATATACTCATATTTTGTTTTCTATATATGTATGCTTCACATTTCTAGTAATATCAATTTCTATTGGTATTCTCTTTTCATACATATATATGATTTGTTTGTGCTTGATTTACAAAATATTTACATGTTTAAAGCACAAAGTTTGTTTATGCTAAGCTTGATTTAAATCTTGTTTCCAATTGGTATCTCAATTGATATTATAATAAGCTTATGCATTATTTTCAATTGATATGTTTATTGATATCAAAATTTATAATATACTTTAATTGGTATCAATATGTTTCAATTTCCAATTGGGTTTAAATTTCAATTGATATCACAAATGTTTTAACTATTTGGTAAAAAAAGGTTATCATGTATTTCAATTGGTATCAAAATTTAATTTAAATTTAAATTGGTATCAAAATATAAATAATTTCTTTCATTGATATCAAAATGTAAAAATAATTTCAATTTCAATTGGTATCACAAATTTCCTATTTCTTATGGTATCTAAATCTTGTGATATCTAAAATTGATTTGTTGAAAAATTCAAAATTTGCATTGTTTATTTACAATTGGTATTTTACAAAGGTATCTCAAAATGTGTTTTATTATCTTAAGTACATATCAAAATTTGTGTTTAAAAATATTTTGATATGTATTGCCTATATGCAATGGGAGCTTAACATCTCTTCTATATATAAATTCATGTTGAGTGTATCTTATATTGAGGAGGTTGACAACTCTTCTTTATGTGATACACGTGTATAGGGGGAGCTTAACATCTCCACTTATGCATTGTATATGAAAGTACACCTAGAGGGGGGGTGAATAGGTGTAAGGCTAATCTATGACAAATAATACGGAATTTAAAACTTAATTGCAACACACTCAGTGTAACCAAAGATTGTAGCCGAATTCCCGGTGAAGGGCTCTGGACTAACTTCTCTTGATTCCTCTGGATAAGAGTTGAGGTGCTATATGAAGCTCTCTTGGTTAACACAGGTATGGCACACACAAACAATACCAAGTATATATGAATGATATGACAATATGAATCAATGCAAGGTAAATAAGAGAGAGAGTTAGAGTAAGTGGATCAAACACAAACACCGAGATATGTTTCGAGGTTCGAGCACACAGCTCTACGTCCCCGCCTTAGAAGGATTTCTACTAACTCGTCCACACAGGACTTCCCACACAGGGAACCTCCACTGAGGATTTGGGTAAATACAACCGGAAGTACATAACTCCTCTCTCAACTAATACAACCTCTCACTAGAGGCAAGCCACAAACCAATTCAATCACCTCTACACTTAGAGGGATGGCTTCGCCAAACAAAACCTCCACAATCACCTCTACACAAGAGGGATAACAACCCAATCACCTCTCATTAGAGGGATATCACAAATAAAGGAGGGTTACAACACTTGGTGGTCTATCTCAACCACAAACCAATTCTTTCTCACAAAATAATGATCCTAGTAGATAGGATAGATAGATAAGCTCAAGTGTGAGAAAATAAAGTGTTTGGAACAAAGAAAAATGCTTGGGAAAAGCTCCAAATAGATATAGAATTTTAGACCAAAAACTAATTCCCAAAAGACTCTAATTTCTTTGAATTTCCAACACTTTAAAAACAAATAAAGATTAAAACTTTTTAATCCAAAAACTTTTGCTGCAAAACCTTTAAAAGATGTGAAAATTTTCCTTAAAAACTTATTAAAAACAAACTCAAATGGGGGGTATTTATAACTGATTAGTCTACAATTCTGCATTATTATATCGCATTTTTCTGCAGATTTATGAATAAAATGTCGGTCTAAACCGTGTTTTGGTCTCTCTTGCAGATAAATCAAGAGTTTAAGGCAAAAGGGTAATAAGAGTTTAATTAAACCCATTTTAGGGTAATTAAATCCACAATTCTTGGAGGCCAAGCAAGGGATCTTCTAGAAGATACGTCGAATCTAGACCTTTGCGCACGTCAGACGAATATTCGGGCTAAAATACCAGAATTGGGATATACCAGAAAGGTCCTCGAAGCAACGGGAAGATCCTCGCCAAAACCAGGGAAATAATTCCCTGGTTTTGCCGAGGAAACGCGGCAAATGCCGATATTCCGCGGCAATTTGGTGGGTCCACGTGTCATCTTCGACGCGTGGCCCCGTCTCGTCTTCCAGAAGCCTCCTATGTCTATAAATACCCCTGCATAAGTCCAGAACGAAGCAGTTTTTGATTTTAGGCTAGGGTTTCTATGTTTTAAGGTAGTGTAGGTAGGTGTTCTTCATTTCTTGTATTTTGTTATGTTATTTCGTTTTTAGATCTTGTAGTAGGGCTGAGAGATTCAGAGAGAGAGAGAGAGGGATTGATGAAATAGATGGTGACAATCTATGTAAAGGTGCCTCCTTTCTTCTCCGATGTAATCTTCTCTATCTTCTACATTATGCTTGGCTAATTTCTTTTCTTCTCATGGCAATCTAACTACTAACCACTAACCATCTAACCACTTACTTGATAATCCACATGAATCTAATAGTCTCTACAAGGCCTTACTCTTGCAAGAGCCATTGATGGCTCATGATGATGGAATCTAACATTCTAACATTTCTAACACCTAACCCACTAACTTGCTAACTTGCAATGTCTTCTTTATTTCATGCTCACCTCTAACCAGTTTTGATGATTTAATAAGTAGCTTGCAACTTGTTATGTGGTATGGATGTGTTGTTTGAATGTAGAAGATTAATCTTATGGGCCATGCTCTGTATCGTCTCTTGAAGTCAAGGATTAGTGATGGCCGAGGATCCATGTGAGGCAACTATCACTAAGAGGTTAGCATGGTTAGTGGAGCAATTGGTAGTTAGTAGCCATGAGTTTTATTTTATCTTGTTTTAAAAATCAATTCTTTTATCTTTTCATCGTTATTTTTACCATCCTCTTTGTTCACCTTTGTTTTCATTTTCTTTACTACAAGCTTCTTCTTCTTTTCTATTTTGTTTTTCAAACTACTTCTCTTTTGTTTTCACGTCGCTTTCATCGCCTTTTCCATCTATCACCTTCTGGATTTATTTTCGTTTACTTTCCTTTTCATTCTTTTAACAAAGAAGAACTGTTAACAAACCAACATGAATAGAGACTGTTAATGCTTCTATCGCCTCCCGTCCCTGTGGATTCGACCCGTTGAGCCAATGCTATAACGGAAGTATCGAGGGAACATTAGCACGCATATACATTTTCATTGATTTCATAAAGACACATTTTCGAGTGCTCATTCCGCTCCGATCAAATTTTTTTTTTGTTTGTGATTGTTTGTGAAATGGAATTCAACAATAACAATTCTTTCAATCCGAATATGAATCCATATTTCACACCGACCCCATTTGTTTCGGATAATTCCAACCCAATTTTTCACAATATGAACCAACCAAATACACCGGGTTGGCCTTATCCGAATCAATACAACCCATACCCACAATCTTATGACTATAATTTCCAAAATAATTTTAACTCTTCACAGAGTCAATGGGGATTCACCTCCCCCGAGTTAAATTTTCAACCTCCTTGTCCGTCGTATCCATCATGTTCACAATTTACACAATATTCATTCCCCGATTTCGCTTCCTATACTCCTTTTTCTGGACCTCCCATTGAAGAAAAATCAGAGCTAGAAAAGAGTATAGAAGCCAACTTCCAAGAGACCGAGCAACAACTCCAAAAAATGTTGGCCTCTCCAATTTCACAATATTTTCAAGAGTCTTACTCAGTTCCACCTCCTCATAATGAACAACCATCTGCCTTGGAAACGAGTAAGGAACTCTTATGTGAGTCCAAGCTTCAATCGCAAAACATTTAGACTCACATTCTTCACAAAATTTTCAAAACCAAGATTCTTATACTCCCATTCTAGAGCATCCACTTGTAGAAAAATCAAGTCTAGAAAAGAGTATAGAAATCTTGCAGGAGTCTGCATTACAATTTCAAAAATATTCTTCTCAGTCTATTGATAGGTTGGAAACACAATTGAGTAAATTGGTCAACATTTATAAGAATGAAGAATCTCTCTCTTCTCCACTTTTGACCAATTTAAATATCTCTAACTCTATCAATTTGACCCATGACTCTTATTGTTTTGGAAACCAAGATTCATACACTCCTTTTCTAGAACAACCAATTGAAGAGGCATCACATCTAGAAAAAAGTATAGAAGTCTTACAAGAGTCCGCATTAAAATTTTAAAAATCTTCTACCGAGTCTATCAATAGTTGGAAACACAATTGAGTAAATTGGTTAGCATTTATAAGAATGAGGAAACTCTATCTTATCAACCTTTGACCAATTCACCTATCCCTAACTCTATTGATTTGACCCAAGACTCTTATCATTTTGAAAATCAAGATTCAATTTCAGCACACCCATCTGAACTTGTCCAAACTTCAAATCCCATTGATATTTTAGCAAGTTATCCTTTTCCTGAAATTGAACTTGAGCATGAATATGATCCTGAACTTCAACTTGGTAATTCAATTTCACTTCCTGATTCAATATTGACTGAGGTGTTTTTACCTGAATTTAGGCCTTTTCCCGAGTCAGTATTGGATCCAGTGCCAGTCCATTGTGAAATTGAATCACCAATCATTTATGATCATCATATTGAACTTGACCAATTTCATACTTTTGAAAGCCTCATTGATAAATTGGCAAGTTCTCATTTTTATGGAATTGAACTCAATGAAGAATGTGATTTTGATCCTCAAATTTGTGATCCAGTCAAATTCCTGAATCAATATTGACTCCTGTTTTGTTATCCAATTTGAGCAACATTTTAGAGTCAGTTTTGGTTCCCATACCTGTCATTCTTGAACTTGAATCACCAATCTTAGATAGTCACATTCCATCACGGGGAAATGAATGTGGACTTAAGTTTCATCTTCTTGATTTGGACCCACTTCCTGAACCAATCTCGACTCCCAAACCTTTACTTGACTTAAGTCTTTTTCCTGAGTCGGTATTAGTGCCTGTACTTTCTAAGTCCAAATCCATCATTCCATTCTGGGACAAGGATCTTGATGAATTTGACTCTGAAATTATTTTAAAAATTTAGAAATTAGATAGGGTTAAATTCTTAATAAAAATCATACATATATACATCATTCTACTGGGTTGTATTTTAGAGGTCTCTGGTGGGTTCCTCCGGACTCCACGCAAATTGGATTAGGCCGCATTTTGTGGACCAATCAGACCACCACCGGAACCACCACCTTGAGGTGATTTTTCCTTCCCTCTCTATTTGTTTCATGCATACATACATAACGATGCATTGAGGACAATGCATGAGATAAGTGTGGGGGAGGGTTACTAACGTAGAATTTTAGATTTTCATTCTTTTACACTTCTTTTAGGATACTTTTAAAAAATTTCCCTTTTGTATAGGATTTTTCTTTCTTTTAAAACTTTTTGAAATAAGAGACAAAGTTTTGATCTATTTTTAAGAAAATTAAGATGATCTTAGAAATTAAGAAAGCCTTACATTAGGACATCTTAAACCTAGTCAAAATAATGGATCTCGTTTAAAATTATAGGTTAAGTATAAAAGATTGGGGAGATAATTTTATCTTGAATTTTTTGCCTTAGATAATTTACACTTCACACTTACACATTTTTGGGATGGAAACAAAGACCTAAAATTCCATAAAGTAAAAATAAATAAAAAGAAAAAAATATATATGGTATAAATGAATCACTTATTAAGCTGGATAATTATGCATCAAGAAGCATGATTATTCATACCTAACGGTGGTCAAAAGAAACAAATAATCCCCCTTAATTTTGTGGCCTTGTTTACTTGAGTCCTTAAACCCGAGGGATGTTTTCTCATCTGGTGCCCTAAAATCGTCTGGTCTGAGAGTCATCGGTTATAGGCTCGCTACATGAGTGAACTAGAAAGCCTAAGAAAACTAAAGGAAGAAAAAAGAAGAAAAAGAAAAATATATATATATAAATAAATGGCTTGATGGTTAGAGTTAAAATCCCAAAATTTTCACTATCACAATGTGCATATTATCTAGGTTTTATAAAAGATAAAATATTCAATTCAATTTGAATTCTTACCTTAATTGAAGACAAGATCTTGCATAGAGACTAAGTTTAAGTAAGAATAATTTTGGTGGACTTATGACCTTAGATCGCTTATATTTTTGCACAAATATTTCGTAAACTTATCTCTCTTTCTAAATGTGTTTTTAAAATACTAACATTTGTCTTCTTTCTTTATGGATTTTGTGGGTGCAATCCGCTGAAAACCCTCAGGAGACAAAACTCCTCCTCTAGGGGTAACCTAGAGGTTTAACGGCTTGTTGCACACGCTCAGTGCAATCGCATCACCTGCGAAAGTGGTATAATAACATTTGTAGTATAGTTTTTTATTTTCTTGTTTTGTTCGGGACGAGCAAAAGATTAGTGTGGGGGTGTGATTAGTCTACAATTCTGCATTATTATATCGCATTTTCCTGCAGATTTATGAATAAAATGTCGGTCTAAACCGTGTTTGGTCTCTCTTGCAGATAAATCAAGAGTTTAAGGACAAACGGGTAATAAGAGCTTAATTAAATCCATTTTAGGGTAATTAAATCCGCAATTCTTGGAGGCCAAGCAAGGGATCTTCTAGAAGATACGTCAAATTTAGACCTTTGAGCACGTCAGACGAATATTCGGGCGAAAATACCAGAATTGGGATATACCAGGAAGGTCCTCGAAGCAACGGGAAGATCCTCGCCAAAAC
Source organism: Agave tequilana (assembly GCA_038442645.1). Classification (NCBI taxonomy): domain Eukaryota; kingdom Viridiplantae; phylum Streptophyta; class Magnoliopsida; order Asparagales; family Asparagaceae; genus Agave; species Agave tequilana. The sequence goes on from JAVJIF010033924.1 coordinate 104,509, forward strand.
CAGGGAAATAATTCCCTGGTTTTGCCGAGGAAACGCGGCAAATGCCGATATTCTGCGGCAATTTGGTGGGTCCACGCGTCGATCTTCGACGCGTGGCCCCGTCTCGTCTTCCAGAAGCCTCCTATTCTATAAATACCCCTGCATAGGTCCAGAACGAAGCAGTTTTTTATTTTAGGCTAGGATTTCTATGTTTTAAGGTAGTGTAGGTAGGTGTTCCTCATTTCTTGTATTTTGTTACGTTATTTCGTTTTTAGATCTTGTAGTAGGGCTGAGAGATTCAGAGAGAGAGAGAGGGATTAATTAATAGATGGTGACAATCTATGTAAAGGTGCCTCCTTTCTTCTCCGATGTAATCTTCTCTATCTTCTACATTATGCTTGGCTAACTTCTTTTCTTCTCATGACAATCTAACTACTAACCACTAACCATCTAACACTTACTTGATAATCCACATGAATCAATAGCCTCTACAAGGCCTTGCTCTTGCAAGAGCCATTGATGGCTCATGATGATGGATTCAACATTCTAACATTTCTAACACCTAACCCACTAACTTGCTAACTTGCAATGTCTTCTTTATTTCATGCTCACCTCTAACCGATTTTGATGATTTAATAAGTAGCTTGCAACTTGTTATGTGGTATGGATGTGTTGTTTGAATGTAGAAGATCAATCTTATGGGCCATGCTCTGTATCGTCTCTTGAAGTCAAGGATTAGTGATGGCCGAGGATCCATGTGAGGCAACTATCACTAAGAGGTTAGCATGGTTAGTGGAGCAATTGGTAGTTAGTAGCCATGAGTTTTATTTTAACTTGTTTTAAAAATCAATTCTTTTATATTTTCATCGTTATTTTTACCATCCTCTTTGTTCACCCTTGTTTTCATTTTCTTTACTACAAGCTTCTTCTTCTTTTCTATTTTGTTTTCCAAACTACTTCTCTTTTGTTTTCACGTCGCTTTCATCGCCTTTTCCATCTATCACCTTCTGGATTTATTTTCGTTTACTTTCCTTTTCATTCTTTTAACAAAGAAGAACTGTTAACAAACCAACGTGAATAGAGACTGTTAATGCTTCTATCGCCTCCCGTCCCTGTGGATTCGACCCGTTGAGCCAATGCAATAACGGAAGTATCGAGGGAACATTAGCACGCATATACATTTTCATTGATTCATAAAGACACATTTTTGAGTGCTCATTCCGCTCCGATCAATAACCCCACAAAAATCTGCCCGTTGGCAGCTGGAAAGGGCAAATTTGCCCTTCCGGTCGACCGAGCGGTCGACCGGCCAACGGTCATATTTTTGACTGTTGAGCCCTCGGTCGACTGGCTCGGTCGACCGAGATGGTTACAGAGAGCAGAGCTCTCTGCCGGTCGACCGACCCGGTCAACCGGGGCCATTTCCAAAGAGCAGGGCTCTCCGGACGGTCGACCGTCCCAGTCGACTGGCCCACCTGCTCAAGCTGGCGTGCACGCTTGTGCACGTCGGTCGACTGCACCAGTCGACTGACTATTGCTACGGTCGACCGGTCCGGTCGACCAGTCCAGCTAATTTAAGGATTGAAAACTTAGGTTTTTATTATTAATTAAATCCCATAAAAACACATAAATTCCACAAAAATCAGTTCTTATTATATCTTTGAAATACAAACATGTGTGACAAAAATTCAACACATATTTCAAACAATTTGAACCATTTTTGTGACATGGAAAATTTGCCTTAAACCAAAAACTGTATTTTCCAAAACTTGGATTTTTGAAATGGAAATCTGATTTTTTCAAAACACATGTAAATACAAAAACATGATATTTAAACAACTTTTAAGTATATAGTATATGGATAGAATCCAATATACATGAAAGGTATTATATCTATGTTTTTAACATTAAATCCAAAAATAAGTTTTGTCTAAATACAAAACTCCAAATACATGAATAGTGTATCAAAATAAGTTTTTCTAAATAGATGAAGCATAGATGTATATAGATCAAATCTAATATACATTAAACCATGTAAACTTGTTTTGATTCTATCTATTCATGAAAATCAAGATCGGTTAAACCGAAAACCAAAACATGAAACTTGTGTGTGTGTATTGTGTACTTGAGCATATCACACAATCTAATCTTTACAATAATCTAAACAGACTTAAACTAAAACAAACCGAAGCCTTCTTATAGAACTTCGTCTCTAAGTTGACTCGATCCAAACGTGATCCCCCGAGTTTGACTCCAACCGAGTGCTAGATGTGAACTTGACGCTCGAGCTCTTGAATCACCATGTGAAAGCTCCAAAACACCTTTGTTGAAGCTAGTCACCTACTAATATCTTGATCAAATATCTGAAACTAAATATCACAAGATTATTAGTAAACTATAACTACATTAGTTAGATTTTTTCAAAACTAGAGTGAAGGGCCTCTGGGCCAACAGTATATTATGTGTTATGTGAATTTGGGCTTGTCATCCCTTCTTCATGTAGTGCTTGTATGCAAGGAAGCTAACTTAGCATCTTCCTCTTCATGAATGTATATCGCATATATATCCTTATGATTGACTTGTTTTGTTTTACCCCTTTGTTGATGATTGACAAAAAAGGAGAGAAAGATTTTGAGTTTATATATGCATATTTGAGTTTTTGCATATATTGAGTTTATGCATCTTGTGTTTTACAAAATGGGGAGAATGTTTTTTTTAAAAGTTTAAACAAAAAGGGGGAGAAAGTTTTTGGAAAAACGATTTTGGATTTATGCTTTTGTCTCTCACCTTGTAGATGCATATCTAGTTGTTTAGTTTCATGTACTTCATTGCCATATCTATGTGTTTATTGTTATGCATGAGTTAAGGGGGAGCTTCTATGAAGCTTAACTTTAATCCATGGATATATAACTCCATGAGTTTTGTCATCATCAAAAAGGGGGAGATTGTTGGCTCAGAGGCCCATCACTCTAGTTTTGATGATGATTAACTCATGTAGTTATAGTACTAATGATCTTATGTTTATTAGTCTCAGATATATGATCAAGATCTTAGTAGGTGTTTAGCTTCAACAAAGGATTTAAAGTCAAGTTTTGAAGCTAGCACGTGTTGATTCAAGAGTTTATGCATCAAGACCACATCAAGTACTCAAGAGGAGTCTAGCTCATTGGATTAAGGTTTGGACTAAGTCATGAAGGAGAAGAAGACTTAAAGTGAAGCCCTTCAAGAGAAGACTTGAGTCTAGGTTTGTTTTGAGATTTTGTTTTTAGATAAAATACAAATGATAGAATAGTTGGTGGATTGTTCAAGTATCATATACACACACACTCAAAGATTTATTTGTGATTTCGTAAAAGAGTTTTCATTTTGGAAAAGTACCGGTTTGATTTTTGAACTTCATATATACATATGTTTTAACCAAAACCATTTTAGTGCTTATTGTCAAAACATAGATATTTCATCATTTATGTGTAGTGGATCATATCCATACACTCTATGCTTTAAAAGTGTTTAAAATATCTTATTTTTGTATTTGGAGGAGTTTTGAAAAAATCGGTTTTAATTTGGAAAAATCATTTTGGAAAATACAGATTTTTGTTTAAGGTAAAACTTCCAAGTTACAAAAATAGTTCAAAATGTTTGTAACATGTTTTGATTTTTACTCAAACATATTTGTATATCAAAGTATTATACTGAACTTATTTTTGTAGATTTTTATAGATTTTATGGAATTTTATTGAAGGAAAAATACCAAGTTTTTAATCCCTAAAAAAAGACTGTTTTGGCTTCTGCCGGTCGACCGTACGGTCGACCGAGCCAGGAGTCGGTCGACCGGGCGGTCGACCGACGTGCACAAACGTGCACGCCTTGTTTGGCTGGAGGGCCGATCGACCGACCCGGTCGATCGCCAGAGAGCATCTGCTCTCTGGAAATGGCCCCAGTCGACCGGCAGAGAGCTCTGCTCTCTGTATCCAGGCCACGGTCGATCGAGCCGGCCGACCGCTGGCCCAACAGTCAGAAATATGGCCGTTGGTCGGTCGACCGGGCGGTCGACCGACAGCAGTCTGAACTGCTGATTTGGACCCCAACGGCTAGTTTTTCTTGGCCTATAAAAGGGGCTTCCCATGAACTGTTTTTTACAAGATTTTAAGTGGGTTTTTGAGCCAGTTTTTCCTACTCTATTAAGTGTTTATCTCCACTTGTTTAAGAGCCAAAATTTCATATCAAAAGGAGAGATTTTCAAGAGTGTTTTCAAAAGTGAATTTCTTGAGTTTTCACCACATATTCCATCCTAGTTTTTCTCACACATACTTGAGCTTTCCATTACTATATCATTCCTATAGGAGAGCTGTTGTGAGAGTTGTTTTAGGTGATCAAGTGTTTAGATCACCAAGAGTTCTATTCTTGTATTTGAGGAGGCGGACTTGCGGGTTCGCGGTGTTTAGAGGTCTAGTGAGAGCTCATTGTAGAGGTGCGGCCTCGGCAAGCTTGCGTGCTTGCGTGTGTTGTTCTTGCAGGAACAAGAGAGGGACTAGAGAGTCCAAAGGAGTTCTAGTGTGAACTCGCTTGTAGGTGTTGCGGCACTGAGTGATCCGGTGGGATCGATTCTAGTGGAAATCTTTCATAGTGTTGAAGGCGGGGACGTAGAGTAATTGTGCTCGAACCTCGAAACAAATCTCCCGTGTTTGCAATAGCTCTCTCTATCTCTTACTTGTCTTTATATCTTGCGTGCTCATATTGCTTTCATCTTTATATGCTTGATATACATTGTGCTTAATTGTTATATACTTGGGGATTGTTTGCTCACACTTGTATTCAACCAAGAGAGCCAAGGCGGCACCTCAACTCTTATTTAGAGAAATCTTGAGGAGATAGTCCAGAGCCCTTCACGGGGAATCCGGCTACACTCTTGTGTTATACTTGGTGTGTTTAGCTAAAGAAGTTTAGTTTTGCATAAATAGTTTTAATTCCGCATTATTCATCATTAGATTAGCTAGTCACCTATTCACCCCCCTCAGGTGATTTCAGAGTAGGGTTCCCTCTCCACCACCAATCCAAACAATGACCTAATCTCTCTCTTGGAGGCCTCTCATCTCCTCTAAGGATCAAGAAGAGAACTTGATGGCTGGAGAGAAGAATCCTCTCCCTCAACTCCGGTGTTCCCGAGATCGTGCAACCTTCGGCATCTCTTTCGTGATGGAATCAGGTATGCCTAAAACTCTCCTTCTCTTTGATCATGATAAAGAGGCTATGCATATATGAGATCTTGTATGAAATACATTAGATCTAACAATTGGTATCAGAGTCTCCTCTTTATCGGATCATCGGGATTTGCAGAAATCTTTCAATCTCGATTTATAAATACCATGAATAATTTATCTCTTTATTCAATAAATATTTGTATCTCGTATATTGAATTAAAAGTTTAAAGGGGATAATTTTATTGAATTTTACATGTATATAGATTTTTTTTCTTTTTCTGTGTGTTATTTAATTTAAAGAAATTAAAAAAAAATTGCAATTGGTGGCTTGCATGCAAGGCATGGCCTGCATGGCGCTATGCTTTGCACCTTTGTGGGGTTAAATGATAGGGATTTGTTTGTGGGAATGATCTTTGTAGGATGAATGACAGCGTGGGCACTTAAAAAAAAAATGCAAAGACCTTTAGAGTGCATGCGCTGCATAAAGAGCACATGTCCTCTGCATGAACATGCATGCAGAGGGCATGCAACACATGCATAACCCTCGGTTGCCCATTAAGGGATTCGGTTCATGTGTGTGAGCCACACATACATACAATAAGAGGGCCAATCTCGTGTTGACACGTGAATTGAAACTCTTATAATATGTGCGTGAGGCCCACACACATAACATATTATAAGAGGATCAATACACGTGTCAACACGTGATTGATCCTCTTATTGTATGTGTGTGTAGCTCACACACATGAACCGAACCTGCCCATTAAGGGCCTAATGTGTGGGCCCCTCCCCCCTCCTGCGGGTGTGCAACAGCCGCAGGCCACCATCGGCCGGTGGCTACAACGGCAAAATATAAATAAATATTATTTTATTTGGGTTAGAGTTTCTTTAACTTGGTATTGTGAGATTGATTAGATTAGAATTTTGATATAGATACAAAATTTAAATCTAATAAGAAAACTCATTTAATTTATTCTTAATTGATCTCACATTAAAATTTATTGGGTTTTATTCAGTTTATTTAAACCCGACCCAATAAGAAGAGACCCTAACTTATAATCATTGTGGGTCGGGTCTGATCCAGATTCGATAAATACTGCAGACCCATTTTGCCAAAAGAAACTTTAATTAGGCGTTGCGGGCTTATCCGGCCTCTATTTTGGGCATGCAAAGAGTCGTTTCGAAGCTCTTGACGAGCACTACAGTATTACAGGTACTAGATATGACAAAACAGTAGTTAGTTGATATAAATAAGGCATTGAAGTATATATTTACTATGGTTATATGTATCCTTACATGCTTCCGCTTCATCAATATTATATTGCTTATATTGTTTTAGCATAAGGAATACTGATGATTACTACAGTTGATAACACACAGATAAAGATACATACATGTTCAAGTTAAATAATTTATAAAAGAGCTTATTTAATTGCATATATAATTTATGCGGATAATAGCCGTCCCAAAGGAAGGCTATTGTTTGGCCGAATTATATACGACATCGGATACTTGATGTGGGTAATGCAAGTGGGAGAACCTTAATGTGTGATAATCGGCTCAAAGGAAGGTGGTCACACTATAGGCCCATATTGCATTACCCTCATTAACTAGTCTGACAGCGAAAAAAGAATCAAGATGCATAAATTTGTGTGGCCCATGCGTGTGACAATCGACCCAAAGGAAGGTTGCCATTATGGCCGGGTCATTACATATATTATTATATGGTCAATATAGATTACTTAAATTTTGGGACCAACCTATAAAGGGACAGTCGGCCCAATGGAAGGATGTTCTTACATAGAACTTAGACTTTAGGGTATTTATATTAGGCTAATACAGTGTTGGCATATAAGACATAACTTGTTCTGAAAGTTTGGCCGCAGTTCTATCGGTTAAACTGGTTGCATTTTCTGAAATTCATTTTTTATGCCTATTATAGTAGAATTTTATTAAATACAATATTTATGTTAAAATTGATGAGAAATTGTACGCTTATATGGTCTAAATTGAATGATACAAACTTAAGAAGTGGTAAGACCACATAAAAGATCGTTCTTGAATTCATGAACCTAGACCACACCTTAAGAACTGATGGACCTCTACATCACTAACAAAAGTTCTGTAAAGAAAAGACCAATTATAGTAAGTGAGAGAGGTCTTATCGAATGTATCTAATGGTCATAAAGTACACTATTCGTATAACTATTAGGGGTTCTATACCTAATAAAGTCACTGCTAAGAGTTTTTCCAGCTGAAGTAGCCGATCGGTTTATTAAATCGGATAAAGTTGAGGCCAACACGCATCTTAGTAAGATATAAATATACGCTACAACGGCAAAGAAAGCATAAGGGAGTACATTATGAAAATGTACAATCTTATTTCTTAACTAAAGGCACTGAAATTGGAACTCTCTGTGGAGATTCTAGTGCACTTTATTCTAATCTCTTTTACTTATAAAGTATAATCCTTTTCAAGATTATTTATAATGCTCAAAGGGAAAAGTGTAGTCTCACTGAGCTCATTAGTCACTGTGTTCGGAAAGAAAAGAGATTGAAACAAAAAAAGACTGAAAGTGCTCACTTAGCATCCAGGGTAACATTTCTAATAAGAAAGGAAAAGTGTAAATAAAAGGAGGAACATAAACACCACTACAGTTGCTGATACTAAGTAGCAAAAGTGTATGAGAAGAAGCTTAAGGTCAATGCATGCTTCTTCTACAATAAAGTAGGCCACCTTAAATAGGATTGCATAAAGTACAAGAAATGACTATTTAGCAGGTATATCTCATATTTATGTTTATTCTGTAATTAATTTAGCTTTAGTGCCACTTCATAAATGATGGATAGATAATTCACATAAAAGATTCAATGCGGAACTTCCAACCCAAAGGAGACCCAACCCAACTGAGCGATATGTATATATAGATGATGGAAATAAAGTTGCAGTTGAAGTTGTTAGAGTTTGTAGGCTTAGATTAGATTCTGATTTTTTTATTTTAGGTTTGGATGAGACTTTATATGTACCGTCCTTTTAGGCGGAATCATATTTCTATTTCATTGTTAGACAGATCTAGTTTTACTGTCACTCTTGGTAATGAAATACTTAGTCTACTTTCTAAATCTAAAGTTGTTGGTACTAGAATTCTGATTGATGGCTATATAAATTGAAACTTCATGCTTCATATCCTGAATCTTTATATGTGAATAGTCTAGGCACTAGGCGAACATTAATTAAAGAATCATTAGGAAGTTTGGTGCTAAATGAAGTTCAGGATGTCTTGAATTTGGTGTATATAGACATTTGTAGTCCATTCCCTATAACTTCTTGGAATGGTCACGAATATTTCATCAGTTTTACAGACAATTACTCTCGTTATAGGTACATATACTTGTTGCATGAGAAATCCCAATCACTAGACATGTTTAAAATCTATAAAGCTAAAGTTGACAGTCAACTGAATAGAAAGATTAAAGATGTTAAATCTATTATGGTGGTGAGCACTATGGCAGATATGACGGATTAGATAGATGTCCAGGACCATTTGTCAATTTCTAAAAGAGTGTGGTATTGTCACTTAGTACACCATGTTAGAGACACCTCGTCAGAATAGTGTTGCTGAGAGATAAAATCACACACTAAAGGAAATGGTTAGGAGTATGATAGCTCACACTACCAGTGTCATTATGGAGTGAAACCTTAAAGACAGTTGTCTACCTACTTAATAGAATACCTAGCAAAACAGTAACTAAAATCCCATATAAGTTATGGACTGAGAAATCTGTCAATATTATGCATCTACATGTTTGGGGTTGGCCAGTGAAAGCTCGGCCATATCTACCATATGAGAAGAAGCTGAACTCAAGGACAGTTAGTTGTTTATTCATAGGGTATTCTGAGAGGTATAAAGGCTTTAGATTTTACTGTCTATCCACTAAAAGCATAATAGAGATGGATATGCTAAATTTATTGAGGATATTTAAAACAGTGAGAATCAACTACATAAGGATTTCACATTTAAGGAAGAACAAATTGTTATACTCATGACAACTGTTTAAAATGATGAAGTGGTTATTTCACTTCAACATGAAAATACAGTTGTACCCTTACAAGGAACATATATATTTCATCCTGAAGTACATCATGCTGATGAGGTAGAATCTGAAAATTCTCAATCACAAGTGCCTAGGAGATCAAGTAGGGAGAGGAGATCAGTCATTATAAATGACTATATAGTTTATCTCCAAGAGCGTGAGTTTGACATAGGGTTAGAAGATGACCCCGCATCCTTGAATGAGGCCAAACTTAATATTCACTCCACTAAATAGTCAAATGTCATGAATGATGAGTTAAAATCCATGAAGGACAATGATGTTTGGGATTTAATAGAGTTGCCTAAAGGAAAGAAACCAATTGGTTGTAAATGGGTGTTCAAAACTAAGTGGGATTCGAAAGGCAATGTCAAAAGGTATAAGGCACATCTTGTCGCAAAGAGATTCACTCAAAGTGAGGGCATTGTGTAAGGAGACTTTCTCCCCAGTTTTTCATGAAGAATTCTTTTAGAATTATCATGGCACTAGTGGCTCATTTCGACCTGGAGTTACACCAAATGGAGATTGCCTTCCTTAATGGTAGCATTGAGGAAGAAATCTATATGGTGCAACAAGAAAGTTTTTAAAGTGAAAGCTTCTAATATTTGGTTTGCAAATAAAGAACTCCATTTATGGTATAAAGCAAGCATCCCATCAATGTATTTGAAATTTAATCAAATAATATCTGATTTTGGTTTTAAGGAGATTGTAGATGATCAATACATTTACCATAAATTTAAAGAGAGTAGACTTATATTTCTTATGCTATATGTGGATGACATTCTACTAGCAAGTAACGATATGGTTCTTTTACTTGAGACCAAGAGTTTTCTCTCAAAGAATTTTGAGATGAAAGATCTTGGAGACGCTTTTTTGTGATAGATATCCAGATTCAACGTGACAGGACACGTGGAATATTAGGTTTATCACAAAAGGTCTTTATCGATAAGCTGATAGATAGATATGGCATGAATAATTGCTCTAGGGGAGATAAGTGGAGTTTACTCCAACGTCCAAAGAACGACCTACTGAAAGAGCAAATGAAAGACATTCCATATGCACCGGCGGTTGAAAGTCTGATATATGCTCAAGTTTGTATCCATCCAGATATAGCATATACCATTGAGAAACTTGGCAGATACTTGATCAATCCAGGGATTAATCACTGAAAATCGGCCAAGAAGGTAATGCGATATTTATAGAAGACTACATGAAATCTGATCAGTTGCAGCTGATCGGATACACAGATTCAGATATACTGGATGTATCGGCAATAGAAAGTCCACTTCAGGTTACATTTTCCTGATTGTAGGAAGGTGAATTTAGTCGAGAGGCCATTACAACTACACTGTGACAATAAGAGCTATAGAGCTCTTCTGCAATAGTGACAAGAGTTCAGCAAAGTCGAAGCATATCGACATCAAGTTTCTTGTCATCAATGATAAAGTTTGAAATCATATTATGTTTGTTGATAGTGATAGTACTATTTTTAATATTACAGATCCACTCATTAAAGGACTTCTACCTAAAGTCTTCTTAGACCATATTACTCATATGGGGATGACTAGTCATGATGATATCCTGATTTAGTGAGAGTGGATAATTTCATGTAATAGACATTATTTCTAAGTGCATTTTTATGTATATTTATTGATTCTGATAATAAAGTATAACTGCTTTTCCTAAAGTCTACTTTTGCGCATTTGAGTTTGTTGAATTAGCAGTTAGACTCGTTGGAGCCATAAGGCCAGACTCGTTGGAGTCATAAAGTGAAAACTAGTTGGAATTATACCTTATTTGATCAGAGGATATTTTTATGCCACACGTCCACATTTAATCTATGTCGTTAAGGGTTCTGAAACTTGTGATTTGGAAGGTCCTACCTCGATTATACAGAAGGTAACGACTGTCATGTTTGGTGGCAGGACACTTTATGGACCAGATTGTTTTGAAACGTGGTTCGTTGGCGGTTAAAGTTTTGACGCCATAAAGTTATGCATAATATCTATTTAGTATGACTTGTTTGGCCCAAGTGGGAGATCGTTAAACTTATTATGTTTTATAGTCTAATTTAATTTGAGCCTAATCAAGTCAATTGGATATTTGCACCCGCCCACTATAACCTATATTGTTTAACCCAATAAAGACGATCAAGCCTAAATGGTTTGAGTCTAGACACGTTTTAAATTACACTTAGTCATGAGTGTATTTAAATTAAATTGTGGAACTCATCTATATATTGGAACTCGTGTTATAAATTAAGGGTCTAGATCTATGATAAGTTGAATTAGGGTTCATTGATGCTATATATATCATGGGTAGGATTCTCTCTCCACCACCAATCTAAACAATGACTTAATCTCTTTCTTGGAGGTCTCTCATCTCCTCTAAGGATTAAGAAGAGAACTTGATGGCTGGAGAGAAGAATCCTCTCCCTCAACTCCGGCGTCTTCAAGATCGTGCAACCTTCGGCATCCCTTTCGTGATGGAATCAGATATGGCTAAAACTCTCCTTCTCTTTGATCATGATAAAGAGGTTATGCATGTATGAGATCTTGTATGGAATAAATTAAAGCTAACATTTCGAGCTTGTGTTATTCAAAAAAAAAAAAATCTAGAAAATACATTTTAAAATTATATGCAAGAATAATATAAAAATTAAATCTTTAAGAAGTGATCAGTGAAAATGTAGGAACAGGTAATCATTTGGAATAATAAATCTGAGCATATATCCTAAACTTATACATTAATTTTTTTTTTCAACCTAAAAATAATTACAGCAGTTCTTTTGTTTAGGGTTTAGGCTAAGTAATAAATTTTTTTTGTTTTAAAAAAGAAATATTATTTCATTGGATTTTGATCGAATCGAATTATTAGACTTGGATAGTATTTAAAACTCAACTAAATTGATTTGAACTAATTTTTTTATCAATGTATTGAGCCTTTTTCCAAGCCGAGTCTGAATTCAAGCTGAGCCGAGTCTATAAGCCAAACTGCACCTAACTAAGCTCAAGCTTGTTCATTTGTTTTCCCGAGCTTAGGTTATTAAGTTGTTGAAGGAGCCTAGCCAAGCTTTGACCGAATGATCTCTGAGCTGAGCCTCCAGCTTTCCAAGCCTATTAGCAACCCTACATATGACAATAAAGAAGCAATATATTGTAAAATTTTCTCTTTGTTTTGGATCTTGCTATATAAAAAGCATGTTGAGTGGTGGCAAAGGAGCAATCCATATATAGTAGGTTACAACATATAGAAATCTTTTTTTTTTTTTTTGGAGCAGTAACTTTTTTTCCCTTTTCAATTCATAATCTCGCAAGATATGATATGGAAGCAAATTTCCAAAATAGGTATATCGAGCACGTGCTATGCACGTTAAAAAAACGATCAAAAAGAAATTAATAGTAAAATATAATTATACATTTACTAATTAGTATCATCAAACAATAATATTTTAACATAAACATTGTATTATTATTTTTAAAAATATGTGATTTATTTATACACAACCACATGGTAGTAAAAAATTGACCGTAAATTAATGCTTCTGTAAACTTAATTATGAGATAAAAAATATAAAAAAGATAAAAAGAATATAGTTATCATGTACTTTTCTAAAAGCAAATAAGATATAGGACATAGATCACAAAGAATTTGGAACTACTAAGACAGATTTGCATAAAGAATAAAGTTTAAAGGAAAATTTTGCTATGACCACTTACTTTCCTTCATAATTAGTAACAAAATTTATCCCTCTTATTTTTAGTCGCTACAGCCTCATCCATGTCAATATAAATTGATTTCTCCCAACTGTCATTTCTTTAAATATTTTCATTTTCTCTTTTACCTTTCACCATTGTCCTCGATGTTGCTCTCCTCTCAACCCTTACCCTGATGTAAAGTAATTCCCGCGGTCGGCGGCGAAGCCCGTGGAATTTTTTTTGGATCGACCTTTTGCAGATCTCACTTGTTCGTGCTCGTGATGAGTTTTGTTTGTGTTTAAATCTAGAAAGTATTAGGGATTATTTGATGTTAGTGGACAGGGGTCTGCCGATGAAGATGCTGACATGAGGTTACGATTTATGATCGTAGTCCTCTATGAGGGCCGACTCAGAAATAGGGTATTTTGTGAGGACTGTGATCACCATGATCGCAGTCCTCACAAAAACTTAAAAAATAGGGCTTTTTGTGAGGACGGCGAGTCGCAGTCGTCTTTTAGTACTGCAGTCATGGTCGCACTCATCACAAAGACTCAAATATAAGATAATTTTATGAATACTGCAATTATAGTTGTAGTTCTAATAAAGAGGATTGCGATCAAGTCCTATAAAGACTCAGAAACATGACAGTTTTGTGAGGACTGTGATCATGATTGCAGTTCTCATAAATAGTGCATTTTGCGTGATCATAATCCTCAGAAATAGGGCTGCGATCATTTTGTGAGGAATGAGATCGTAGTCACAGTCCTAAAAATAAGGCATTTTTTGTGAGGACTACGATCACAATCCTCTATACTGTGATCATCTTGTGAGGAGTGTGATCCTAACGCAGTCCTCATAAGTAGGGCATTTCGAAGCAGTCTACTTTTTTGAAGCGATTACGTAAGGGCATTTTCATATTTCATTTTTAATGAGCGCTTCAGCTCTTGACACGTGAGCACACATTCTTACTTTAAAAAAGGAGGCGACTAAAGCGAATAAAATTATGTGAGTGAGTTTTTTCTAATTCGATTTGACTTGGGTGGTTGAAACTAAATTGTTATCCCGGAGGCTTTCCTCTCTAGTTTTGATGATGATTAACTCATGTAATTATGTTTACTAATAATCTTGTGATTTTAGTTTCAGATTATTTAGCAAGATATTAGTTGGTGATTGCTTCAAAAAGAGGAGTTTGGAAGCTTTCACTTGGTGATTCCAGGGCCCGAGCATCAAGATCATACATAGCCTAGCTCGTGGATCAGTTTTGGATCGGGTCGACTTGAAGATGAAGATCGTCAAGAAGACTTAGGTATCCATAGTTTAGCTTAGTGTATTTTAGATCCATGTGTAAAGCTTAGAATAGTTGATATGCTCAAGTGCACAACACACACGTTTTATGTTTGGATATTGGTTTTTCGGTTTTGGTTTAACCAATATTTGTTTTCATGAATAGTTGATCAAAACAAGTTTAATTGGTTTATGTATAGTAGTTTCATTCTATACATGCATGCTTAACTTTTAAACAAACTTATTTTGACTATCCTATTCATGTATTGAAAAATCAAAGTTTGACAAAATACAAGTTTTGGTTTTGCTAAAAATGTTAAAACACAAAAATAGTTCAAATTGCTTGATATTTGAGTTGAAACTTTTATCACATGTTTATATATCAATGCAAAATGTTAAAACTATTTTTGGAGATTTTTATATATTTTACAAGGTTTATTAAAATATTTTTAACATATTTTTCTGACCCAGAACTGGCTGACAGGCCAGGTCGGTCGACCACACGGTCGACCGCACCAAGGGACGGTCGACCGTGCCGTCGACCGACGTGCACAGAGCTGTGCACGTCTGGCAGCACAGTGGGCCGGTCGACCGACCGGTCGACCGGACCAGAGAGCTTTGCTCTCTGTATCTGGGCGGTCGACCGGGCGGTCGACCGAGATTGCCCAACGGTCATAAATATGACCGTTGGCGGTTGACCGGCCGGTCGACTGCCAGCCTGTCAGGCTGACAGATCAGCCTAACGGCTAGTTTTCTGTTTGGGCTATAAATACCCCATTTCTTGGGGTTTTGGCTAAGATTTCAAGAGCTAAAATTTCTCTCCTTTCTTGGTGTTTAAAACAAGTTTTCAAAAGGTTTTAGAGCTTCAAAAGATCAATCTTATTTGTTTTAGAGTTTTTGAAAAAATCAAAGAAAATAGAAAATTGGGAGATTTGTTTTGGTTCTTCATTTCTATCTTTTACAAGAGTTTTTCCAAGTATTTTTCTTTGAGTTTTTGTTTTCCAAACTCTAGTTTTTTCACACTTGAGCTATCATTCTATCCTAATCTATTTAGGATCTTTGTTTGTGGAAAAGAGATTGTTTGAGGATGATTGAGCCTCTAGGTTGTAAACCCTCCTTTACTTGGTTTGCTCCCTCTTTGATAGAGGTTGAGGCTTGTGTTTTCTCCCTCTAGTGAGAGGTGGAGTTTGGTTTGTAACCCTCTTCGGTAGTGGTGTTTTGTTGGTTGTTGTTTGGCTACGGGCCTACCCCTCGGTTGTGAGGCCGTGTTTGAGAGAGGAGTTCGGTACTCCCTTGTTGTACAAATCCTCCTCGGTGGAGGTTCCCTCGGTGGAAGTCCTCGGTGGACAAGATAGTGGATTAGAAATCCTTCTCGGTGAAGGCGGGGACGTAGAGCTAGGGGCTCGAACCTCGAAATATATCTTTGTGTTTGTGTTTGATCCATTGTCTCTCTAACTCTCTCTCCTTTATTTGTGCAAAGCATCATTCTTATCATCATATCATATTTGCTTGTGTTGTGCCTTGCATTATTTTATATTGCTTATCATCCTTATATGCTTGGCTTGCTTGTATGTGTGCCTCACTTATACTTAACCACAAGAGCTTCATATAGCCCTCAACCCTTATCTAGGGGAATCAAGAGGAGTTAGTCCAGAGCCCTTCACGGGGAATTCGGGTATACTTGTTGGTTGTATTAAGCGTGTTGCAAAATTTATTTTAGCTTTCGCATTTAGTTTCTAGATTAGCATTATCACCTATTCACCCCCCCTCTAGGTGATTTCAATTGGTATCAGAGCCTACGCTCCTGATACTTAGGCTTAACATCCTAGGAGTGAGATCCTTGTTTGCTAATCTACCATTTACATTTGCACATTTGTTTGCTTGCACACATTTAGTTTGCACTCATGGATAGCCCTCCTATGTTTGATATTTCTAGACTTGATATTTGGAAGGTCAAGATGAGTTGCTATTTGAAGACCCTAGGCTTGCATGTCTTTCTTGCCGCTATCAAGAAATGTTATCTTGGTAACCGCAATCATATAGGGGCCAATGCACAAGCCCTTGAGGCCATTAGAAGCACGCTACCTAAAGAATTTCTTATGCATGTTTCTAACCTTGATTCTGCCTTTGCAGTGTGGAACAAGTAGACAACCACCACCACCTCTAAGCTTCAATTGCTGATCCAACAAGAGGAGGAGTCTAGTAGAGAATCCGAGTCACAATGCTTCTTGATCCAAGGGAATGACTCCCTTGAGGTACAATCAGAATCTCAACTAGATAGTTTTGATGCTAGTTCTTCATGTGATGATCATATTGATGCCCATGCTTTGAATGAAGAACTTTCCATTGTGTGTAAAAATTGATTGAAAAATATAATGTTTTGAAAAAGAAAAGTCTAGGCCTTAACAATGATAATAAAAATTTGATTTCTAGACTTAACAATGTTTTGCAAGAGAAAGAGGAGATATCTAATGAGAGGGATTCATTAAAATCTCAACTTGATCTTGTCCTAAAAGAAAATGAGTTTTTGAAAAATAAAAATGATTGTGATAATGTGTTGAAGAAAAATGAGTTTTTATCTTCAAAAGTTGATTTTGTTTTAAAAGAAAATAATTCTTTAAAAAGAGAAATTGATTTTATTTCAAAAGAATTAGAAATTTGTTTAAATAAAAATAAATCTTTGAAAAATGATATTGTTTCTCATGTTTGCCATGCTAGGATAACTTCACCTATTGCATGTTCCACTTCTTCTTTGATTGAAAATGATATAAATTTAATTAAGAAGAAAATGGATTATTTGGGCTTCACTATGAGCCAATGTGTCATGAACCATACACGTTTGGAAACTTTGTTTCGAAAGAAACAAGTTCCATCTTTTCATGCACACCCTCCACGGCATACACATGCTCCTCACGGACACCATCACCACATATATGCTCATGTGTATACTTGTACACATTGTGGACGTAAGGGCCACCTTACTAAATTTTATTTTGATAGATTATATGATGTAAATTTAGCAAATAATTTTGTTTGGGTTAGAGAAGGTACTAACCCCCATGGACCCAAAAGGATATGGGTACCAAAGACCGCCCCTCTTGTTTATGATGTAGGTGTGGGCTCTCACATGACGTGAGAGTAGCGGTACCTTGGAGTGGATGCGTTCCGAGCTTTATGGAAATCAATTGGCTGCATCACTTTCAAGGAAGGTTTGGTGGAAAGACCACCATGTTTTGGAGACATGGAGAGTTACCTCATAGGTTTTGGTAACGATCTCTTACTCCTTATTTATGTTTGCATCCTTTTCATGTTTATTATATATAGCATGTTTTGATGTTTATATGATCATTATGAAAATGCCATAATTATTAGACTCTTGACATGCATGTATAGCCCTTTTGAGACACCCATATTTAATATGGACCATTATTTTTGTGTTCTCACCATTTGTTTAGCTATCATGTTTATCATAGGTTTAATAACATGTAGATTTTCTTAATAATCATGTTTATGTTTATCATGATGATTCATATCTTGTTCTGATGCTTCATGATTTGAATATATGTTTAAATATTAGTTTTCATTAAGACTAGGATTTATACTTGTGCATATAGTGGGCCACAAATAAATCTATATATGTTTGAGCTTGAATGCTTATTTGAACCCATTAGATGTGCTAGTATAGTCTAGTTTTGATGATTCATACATTTTAAACTTGTATTCCTATTTTTGGATTTGTTTTATGTGTATGAGTTTTCATTTCATGTATATGTCTATTTTGTCAAACTTTAAGATATACATGTATACCTCTTGAGTCATTTGCCTTTCATGCAAATCTATACATATGGACTCAATTGTGTTTAGGAATATGTATGTATACTTTTTGTGTTGACAAATCATACATATATCTTGAAATGAAATTTGTTTTAATGAAAATTTAGTTTTTCATGTTCCATGTGTTTATATTTAACTTCATGTATATGTCCATTTTATCCAAATTATTTTTTATACATATACATCCTTTTGAGCAACGTGCCTTCATGCATATATCTTTGTGGACTCGTTGTGTTTGGATATGTATGTATACTTTAGTTTGTATAGGACATACATATACCTTGAAGATTAAATAGTTTTGATGATTTACATGTTTTCATGTTTCAAGAAATATTGAGCTTATTGTCCATCTTTCATGATTATGATCTTCACATCTTATTTGTACAATCACATTTCTTGTTTACTCATGTGTTTGTTTTCATGAGTCATATTATGCTTAATTGGCTTAGAGTGTTGATTATCATGTGAATTTTGTGTTTCATGAAAAATAATTTTGTTTTATTCCTTACTTGAAGGATTTCGTATTAGTTTACAAGTTTTTCCATTTTACTAGTTGCGATATTCTTCATTTTGGTAGAGTTTTCAAACACACTTTATTTTTCAAATCTAATTTTTGGAAACCCCTATCATCTATGGGTGGTTGGATGGGAGATCATGCTCATGTATGCTTTATATTGAAAATCATTTTAAACTTGAACATGATTGGGAGGATAGGATATGAGGTATACACTTGATATATTGTTGTTTCAATTGGTATTATTGGATTCTTTCAATTGGTATCAATTTTGACCTTTCTTGTATACTCATATATGTTTGTATGTATGTATGTTTTTCAATTCCAATGGTATCAATTTCGATTGGTATTAAACTTTTCATACATATATATGTTTTATTTGTGCTTATTATATCCCTATATCTTTAAGCACAAAATCTTGTTTATGCTAAGCTTGAGTTTCAATTGATTCAATTTTCAATCGGTATCTTATTTCGAGCTTACGCATTGTTTTTGTTGGTATTTCATAAGGGGGAGAAAATTCGATTTTCATATTTCAATTGGTATTTGTATTTTCACTCCCTTGCTTTATGATAGAAAATAAATTTTTTTTAATTGATATCATATACTTAAAAAGAAAAATACTCTCTTTTGATATCAAGATGTTTATTTGAATATTTTAATTTGGTATCTCAAAATTTTGTTTAATAAAAAATAAAAATACAAAAGTTTTGATTTGTATTGCCTATATGCAAGGAGAGCTTAACATCTCTTCAACATATACATTCATGTTGAGTGTATCTTGTATTGAGGAGCTTGACATCTCTTCTTTATGTGGTACACGTGTGTAGGGGGAGCTTCACATCTCCTCTTATGCATTACATAGTGTACGTTATATGAATTAGGGCTTGTCATCCCTCCTTCATGTAATGTATCTATGTAGGGAAGCTTCACATCTTCCTCTTCATGAATGTATATCGCATATACCATTTGTTGATTGATCTGTGTTTACTTTCAATTGGTATCAAGATGCTACTTTGACATATTTTCAATTGATATCTGTTAGCCCAAGAGGTTACACTCTCCAATTGTTTTTTGTGTTTTGATGATGACAAACCAAATTAGTGCTATTTGGTACTAACAAGTTTGCTAAGATGAGTTTCAGGTCTTGTACCATGTTTAGAGACCATTTGCTTAGCTATTGCAAGAACTTCTAAGTTCCACCAAGCAAGGAAGGCAAATTGCACATCAAGGAAGGATCATAGAAGAGAAGGCACTAGCAAGGCATTGGATGGCTCAAAGACGTGAAGATTGCTCAGAGGTCCTTAGGTTTTGTATTTTTAGTTTTATAGCTTGTTAAAGAATAGAGATTAGGTTTGAAGCTCAATCACACACGTTTTTGCGCATACACTATTTCTTAGTTTATTTCCTATAAAATATACAAAAATATTTTAGTACAAAATCTTTCTTCTACAAATTTCTTTTTATGTTACATACTGAATTCCTGTTTAAAATAGTTTTGTTAAAAATATTTTTCTTCTCAAAATTCTGTCTTTATTTCGTTTTCTGACCTGATCCGGTCGACCGGCAGTCTACCGACAGTCGACCGAGTCTATGTCAGGCTGGTCCGGTCGACCGGACCAGTCGACCGAGGTCCTGGCAGAATGCACGTATCCGTGTGCATGTCTGTCGGTCGACCGGGGCAGTCGACCGATGTTTATTTTTGAGTCACAGTTTGTATCAGTCGACCGGGTCGGTCGACCGATAGCCTGTAACGGTCGGAATTTTGTACTACCGGTCGACCGGCCCGGTCGACCGATGTAGCCGTTGAACAGTAACGGGCAGATTTTTTAAGTGCTGTTTATTTTTGTCTTTTGTGTTTAAAAATTCGTTTAAGGATATATTTTGATCTAATTACCTCCTAAACATCAGTAAATATGTTTTATCCCTAAACCCTAGCCCTCTCCTATAAATAGGGGTGTTTGGGGAGAGATTGGTTACAACAACAATTATTGCTAAAAATTCAAAAGTTTAAGGCTTTCAAAGTTCTTGGTTTTTGAGCTAAATTCTCTCAATTTCTGAAGGGTTTTCAAAAGATTTTCTCTGATTTCAATTTCTTTTCCTTACACACAAAAGAGCTTCATTCCTACTCAATATTCTCTAAGGACCTTTGTAAGGGAAGAGATATTTGAAAGAGAGAGTTTGTGGTCTTTTGACTACCAAGGAAATTACTTGTTCTTGAGATTGTAGGAGTTGGGTACTCCATTGTAATTGTTCTTTGTGATAGTGGAAGTAGCTAGAATCCTTCTGGGGAAGGCAGGGAGTAGAGCTGGGTGCTCGAACCTCGATAACATATCCTTGTGTTTGCGATTGGTTTACATTCTTGCAATCCTTACTCTATTTTGCTTACACTTATTACTTGCTCATCATATTCATTATCATACTTACTTGCTTGCATTCATCTTGTGATTGTTGTAGCTTTAAATTTTTAATTTGCCCCTTGATTAGCATTGTCACCTATTCACCCCCCCCTCTAGGTGACTTTTCAATTGGTATCAGAGCTTGGACTCTAGGTTTGGCTTAACATCCATAGAGAGATCCTTAAAATATTGCTAATCAACATTTTCATTCATCCATTCATACACTAGTAAACATGGCCGACAACATTAAAACCCCACATAAATTTGATGGACTCAACTTCCCTATTTGGAAGGTTAGGATGACTATCTTTTTGCAATCACTAGGTAGTTTAGTGGCTAAGTCTTTGACCAAACCCTATGTAGCACCCGATAGTGATGAGAGCACTTGGACCGACTTTAACTTTAGAGAATATGAGGCTAACTCCAAAGCCCAAAATTCCCTATTAACCGCCTTGAATGAGGATGACCTTACACGGGTAATTCATTGCCAATCCGCCTATGAGATTTGGCAACACTTGTTGGTCACACATGAAGGGACTTCACAAGTCAAGAGAGCTAAGATAGATCTCTTGAGGTCTCAATATGAATCATTTAAAATGCTTGATGATGAATCCATTGATTGTATGATTACTCGTTTCACTAAAATTACAAATGATCTTTCTTCATTAGGTGACGTCATCTCTAATGATCAAAAGGTGCGCAAAGTGATACGGGCTCTTCCTTCTTCATGGGAGATCAAGGCCACCACCTTAAAGGAGTTGAACGACAAGGATGAGATGGACATCATTAGTCTCATTGGGAACTTAAAGACCCATGAGATGGAGAAGAAGGCAAGAGAAGAAGCCACTACTTCAAAGAAGAAATCCATTGCCTTTAAGACTTCATCCACCAATGATGACGATGATGAAGACGAAGAAGAAGATGAGGAGCTAACTCTACTTGTGCGGAATGTCAAGAGGTTGTACCGAAAGAACAAGTTCAACTTCTGGAAAAAATTCGAAGGCAAAGAGGAGCGGAAGATCATATGCTACAATTGCCGCAAACCCGGACATATCATGGCGGATTGTCCGGAGTTCAAGAAGAAAATGACTTCCTCCTTCAAGCCAAAGAAACCGGAGGAGAAGAAAGCCTATAAAGCAACATGGGATTCGGAAAGCGAGTCCGAAGAGGAGGTGGATCAAGCTAATATGTGTTTCATAGCAAACACACCTAAGGTAACCCTCAATCCCTTGATGATGAAGATGATGAACTAAGTAAGGAAGTTCTAGTTCATGCCTTTGTAGAACTTTCTGAAACTTATGATAATAAGAAACTTGAATGCTTAAAATTACAAAAAGAAGTTGCTTTTCTTAAAAATCAACTTGCTTTGGTTTCAAAAGAAAAGGATGATCTTTCTTCCAATCTTGTTTCCATTCAAAATGAATTTGACGCTTATAAGATTTCTTGCAAGGGTAAAATCCCTATTGTTGATAATAAAGAAATTTCTTCCTTAAGAACCAAAATGGTTGATTTTGAAAAGATTTTGAAAGATTGTGCTTTTAACACCAAGAAGCTTGAAGAAAAGTTTTCCAAAAAGCACACTTCTCATGTTAAAGATTCTCATGCTAAAATTCCACATGCTCACACTTCAAATAATACTTCTCATGCTAAATCTTTTCATGCTCACAATGCCCATGCTCACAAATCACACACTCACTATACTTTTAGATATGGTAGAGTGTATAGATGTACTTATTGTGACAAAAATGGACATTTAGCCAAATTTGTTTTGATAAATTGCATAGTTCAAATAATCTTGTTTGGGTTAATGGCTCTAACCCTCATGGACCCAAGAAAATGTGGGTACCAAAATCAAGTCCTAAAATGTTTGATGTAGGTACACACCAAGGCTCCAAGACGTAGGGAGCGGTGGTACCTTGATAGTGGTTGTTCGAGACACATGACATGGGACATCAACAACTTCACAACCCTATCAAGGTACATGGAAGGTGGCACCGTCACCTTCGGGGATGATTCCAAAGGCACTATCATCGGTATAGGTAACATTCAAATTGGTGCATCTCCTATTATTGAGAATGTTGTTTTAGTAGATGGTTTAAAACATAATTTGCTTAGCATTAGTCAACTTTGTGATCGTGGACTTAAAGTTGTTTTTGATGATACTTCTTGCAAGATTTTTGATGTTAAATCTAATGATTGTATTCTTACCGGTATTCGTGATAATAATGTTTATATTATTGACATGCTTAATTTAGATTGTTCTACTAAATGCTTGAATGCTTTTGATGAAAATTCTTGGCTTTGGCATAGAAGATTAGGACATGCATCTTTTGACCATATTTCTAGGATTAATTCAAAGGAATTGGTGAAGGGTATACCTTGCTTGGATTTTGAGAAAGACCGCATTTGTGGTGCGTGCCAACTTGGGAAACAAACCAAGTCTTCTTTTAAACCAATCAAGGATATCATGTCAACTAGGCCTTTAGAATTAATTCATATGGATCTTTTGGACCAACTAAAACTAAGAGTTTAAATGGAAGTAGATTTGCATTTGTTTTGGTTGATGATTTCTCCCGTTTTACTTGGGTTTCTTTTTACAAAATAAAGATCAAACCTTTTCTCATTTTAAAATTTTTCGAAAAAGAGTTGAAAAAGAAAAGGGTTTTCCGATTTTGAGAATAAGGAGTGATAGAGGTGGTGAGTTTATTAACCAACTCTTCATGACTTATTGTGATGAAAAGGGAATTAAGCATGAAACGTCTTGTCCTAGAACTCCACAACAAAATGGAGTTGTAGAAAGGAAAAATAGAACACTTCAAGAGATGGCTAGGACAATGATAAGTGAATATGACCTCCCTCAATATTTATGGGCCGAGGCCGTAAACACCGCATGCTATATATCAAATCGTATTTATTTGTGCAAAAATTCTTCAAAAACATCATTTGAAATGTATCATTCTAGAAAACCAAATGTTGCATATTTTAAAGTTTTTGGATGCAAGTGTTTTGTTTTGAATACTAAGGATAATTTGGGTAAATTTGATGCTAAGGCTTATGAGGCTATCTTTGTTGGATATTCCTCTACTAGCAAAGCATATAGAGTTTTCAATAGATCTACACTTACCATAGAAGAATCCATGCATGTTAAATTTGAAGAGACTAATGTGGTTGTTGAGAATGTTGTAGAGATTGAACCATTAGGTGAAGACATGGAGAGACTATCCTTGAAGGACTCACCCACTCAAGAAGATAAGCAAGAATCTATAGGTGAAGTTCAAGAGGATAAGAGGAAAGCGCTCAACCGCTTCCCAAAGCTTGGAAATACGCTACAAATCATCCTAAGGAGCTCATCTTGGGTGATGCATCTAAAGGAGTCACAACGCGCTCCAAACTCCATGACCTATGTGGTAACTTTGCTTTCATTTCTCATTTTGAACCCAAAGGCATTCTCGAAGCCGAGACGGACCCATATTGGTTGCTTGCCATGCAAGAGGAACTCAATCAATTTGAGCGCAACCAAGTTTGGCACCTTGTTCCTAAGCCCCACGATAGACCAATAATTGGTACTAAGTGGATCTTTAGAAACAAGATGGATGAGTCCGGAAATGTCATTAGGAATAAAGCTAGGTTAGTGGCCCAAGGTTACACTCAAGTTGAAGGAATTGACTTTGAGGAGACCTTTGCACCCGTAGCACGGCTTGAAGCCATACGGATGACACTAGCTTTTGCATGTTTTAAAAATTTTAAACTTTTTCAAATGGATGTAAAAAGTGCATTTTTAAATGGTTTTATTAATGAAGAAGTTTATGTTTCTCAACCTCCCGATTTTATTGATCATGTTCATCCCGATTTTGTTTTTAAACTTGATAAAGCTTTGTATGGATTGAAACAAGCTCCTAGAGCTTGGTATGAAAGGCTCTCTAGTTTTCTCATTTCAAATGATTTTATTAAAGGCAAAGTAGACACAACTCTTTTTACTAACCATGTTGATAATGAAATTTTAATTGTGCAAATTTATGTTGATGATATAATTTTTGGATCTACTAATGAGCTTTTATGTAAGGATTTTGAGAAGGTAATGCAACTAGAATTTGAAATGTCTTCCATGGGTGAGCTCAATTTCTTCCTTGGACTCCAAATCAAGCAATTGAAAGACGGAACCTTCATTAACCAAGCCAAGTACGCAAAGGAGCTAGTAAAGAAGTTTGGGCTTGAAGGATCAAAGGCTTGCAACACTCCAATGGCAACTACAACCAAGCTTGATAAGGACGAACAAGGTAAAAATGTTGATATTAAATTATATAGAAGCATGATAGGAAGTCTTTTATATTTAACGGCAAGTAGGCCGGATATCATGTTTAGTGTGTGTCTTTGTGCTAGATTTCAATCGTGTCCTAAAGAGTCTCATCTTATTGCGGTAAAATGCATTATTCGTTATATTAAGGGCACTATTGGAATGGGTCTTTGGTATCCGAAAACTATAGATTTTTCAATGACTAGTTATTCGGATGCCGACTATGCGGGTTGTAGAGTAGATAGAAAGAGTACTAGTGGGACATGTCAATTTCTTGGTAATTGTCTTGTTTCATGGTCCTCTAGGAAACAAAATTCCGTAGCTCTCTCAACCGCCGAGGCGGAGTATGTTGCCGCGGGGGCTTGTTGTGCACAAGTCCTTTAGATGAAACATACTCTCCTTGATTTTGATTTGCACTTTGATCATATAAAAATATTTTGTGATAATACTAGTACTATACACATGACCAAAAATGCAAATCAACATAGTAAGACCAAGCACATTGAGATTAGATATCACTTTCTTAGAGATCATTTTGAGAAAGGTGATATAGATATTGATTATGTTTCCACGGATTTACAACTAGCCGATATTTTCACTAAACCTCTTGATTTTGCTAGATTTTCGTTTATTTGTGGAGAACTTAATGTTTGTATTATTGAATAAACATGTTTTTCATAACCCTTTTTGATGTATGACAAAAAGGGGGAGAATAAGTTTACGTGGACAAAAATAAGTTCATTTGGTCTTGGTTCCATATGAATTCATATGTTTTGTTTTTATGAATTTTTGTGTTTTAAATAAATTCTTGTGTTTTAGTTGTTTTTGGTATTTTTGGTTGTTTTTGGTATTTTTGGTATCAAGAGCAATTTTTGTGTTTTATATATCTGTTTTAATTGGTTTCAATAATTGGTGCATCATTTCAATTATTGGTATCTAGAGCATAATCTTGTGTTTTATGTATAGCATAATTTGAGGGGGAGTTTTCTCCTCCCTATATTTTTGTTAATAGCCTATTTGTTTTGTCATCATCAAAAAGGGGGAGATTGTTAGCCCAAGAGGTTACACTCTCCAATTGTTTTTGTGTGTTGATGATGACAAACCAAATTAGTGCTATTTGGTACTAACAAGTTTGCTAAGATGAGTTCAGGTCTTGTACCATGTTTAGAGACCATTTGCTTAGCTATTGCAAGAACTTCTAAGTTCCACCAAGCAAGGAAGGCAAATTGCACATCAAGGAAGGATCATAGAAGAGAAGGCACTAGCAAGACATTGGATGGCTCAAAGACGTGAAGATTGCTCAGAGGTCCTTAGGTTTTGTATTTTTAGTTTTATAGCTTGTTAAAGAATAGAGATTAGGTTTGAAGCTCAATCACACACGTTTTTGCGCATACACTATTTCTTAGTTTATTTCCTATAAAATATACAAAAATATTTAGTACAAAATCTTTCTTCTACAAATTTCTTTTTATGTTACATACTGAATTCCTGTTTAAAATAGTTTTGTTAAAATATTTTTCTTCTCAAAATTCTGTCTTTATTTCGTTTTCTGACCTGATCCGGTCGACCGGCAGTCTACCGACAGTCGACCGAGTCTATGTCAGGCTGGTCCGGTCGACCGGACCAGTCGACCGAGGTCCTGGCAGAATGCACGTATCCGTGTGCATGTCTGTCGGTCGACCGGGGCAGTCGACCGATGTTTATTTTTGAGTCACAGTTTGTATCAGTCGACCGGGTCGGTCGACCGATAGCCTGTAACGGTCGGAATTTTGTACTACCGGTCGACCGGCCCGGTCGACCGATGTAGCCGTTGAACAGTAACGGGCAGATTTTTTAAGTGCTGTTTATTTTTGTCTTTTGTGTTTAAAAATTCGTTTAAGGATATATTTTGATCTAATTACCTCCTAAACATCAGTAAATATGTTTTATCCCTAAACCCTAGCCCTCTCCTATAAATAGGGGTGTTTGGGGAGAGATTGGTTACAACAACAATTATTGCTAAAAATTCAAAAGTTTAAGGCTTTCAAAGTTCTTGGTTTTTGAGCTAAATTCTCTCAATTTCTGAAGGGTTTTCAAAAGATTTTCTCTGATTTCAATTTCTTTTCCTTACACACAAAAGAGCTTCATTCCTACTCAATATTCTCTAAGGACCTTTGTAAGGGAAGAGATATTTGAAAGAGAGAGTTTGTGGTCTTTTGACTACCAAGGAAATTACTTGTTCTTGAGATTGTAGGAGTTGGGTACTCCATTGTAATTGTTCTTGTGATAGTGGAAGTAGCTAGAATCCTTCTGGGGAAGGCGGGGAGTAGAGCTGGGTGCTCGAATCTCGATAACATATCCTTGTGTTTGCGATTGGTTTACATTCTTGCAATCCTTACTCTATTTTGCTTACACTTATTACTTGCTCATCATATTCATTGTCATACTTACTTGCTTGCATTCATCTTGTGATTGTTGTAGCTTTAAATTTTTAATTTGCCCTTGATTAGCATTGTCACCTATTCACCCCCCTCTAGGTGACTTTTCAATATCTTAATTGATTGTCACCCCTATTTGGTTTTGTTTTGTTTTAGACAAAAAGGGGGAGAACATTGTCTTTATTAACCCTTTTGTTGATTCATTGTTTCGAACAAAAAGGGGGAGAAAAATTTATTGATTTGTTTTGCTTTTACCCTTATTGATGATTGTTTCTTTGTATTAAAAAGGGGAGAATATTTGTTTTGTTTTGGTTTTTACCCCTTTGTTGATGATTGACAAAAAGGGGGAGAATTATTTGAGTTTGATTAAGTTTTATATATGCATATTTATGTTTTGCATATATTAAATTTAATTTAGTTTAATTTTAATTGGTATCTAGAGCATGTTTTGTTTTTGAACATTTCATTAGTATCTAGAGCCTTTATTGTTTATGCATGATTATGCATTGTCATTTATTGCATATTTATTGTTTATTTGTTTATGCATGAGTTAAGGGGGAGCTTCTTTGAAGCTTAACTTTAATCCATGCATATATAACTCCATGAGTTTGTCATCATCAAAAAGGGGGAGATTGTTGGCCCGGAGGCTTTCCTCTCTAGTTTTGATGATAATTAACTCATGTAGTTATGTTTACTAATAATCTTGTGATTTTAGTTTCAGATCATTTAGCAAGATATTAGTTGGTGATTGCTTCAAAAAGAGGAGTTTGGAAGCTTTCACTTGGTGATTCCAGGGCCCGAGCATCAAGATCATACATAGCCTAGCTCGTGGATCACGTTTTGGATCGGGTCGACTTGAAGATGAAGATCGTCAAGAAGACTTAGGTATCCATAGTTTAGCATAGTGTGTTTTAGATCCATTTGTAAAGCTTAGAATAGTTGATATGCTCAAGTGCACAACACACACTTTTATGTTTGGATATTGGTTTTTTCGGTTTTGGTTTAAATATTTGTTTTCATGAATAGTTGATCAAAACAAGTTTAATTGGTTTATGTATAGTAGTTTCATTTTATACATGCATGCTTAACTTTTAAATAAACTTATTTTGACTATCCTATTCATGTATTGAAAAATCAAAGTTTGACAAAATACAAGTTTTGATTTTTGGTAAAAATGTTAAACACAAAAATAGTTCAAATTGCTTGATATTTGAGTTGAAACTTTTATCACATGTTTATATATCAATGCAAAATGTTAAAACTATTTTTGGGGATTTTTATATATTTTATAAGGTTTATTAAAATATTTTTAACATGTTTTTCTGACCCAGAACTGGCTGACGGCCAGGTCGGACGACCGCACCAAGGGACGGTCGACCGTGCCGTCGACCGACGTGCACAGAGCTGTGCACGTCTGGCAGCACAGTGGGTCGGTCGACCGACCGGTCGATCGGACCAGAGAGCTTTGCTCTCTGTATCTGGGCGGTCGACCGAGATTGCCCAACGGTCATAAATATGACCGTTGGCGGTCGACCGACCGTCGACCGCCAGCCTGTCAGGCGGACAGATCAGCCTAACGGCTAGTTTTCTGTTTGGGCTATAAATACCCCATTTCTTGGGGGTTTTGGCTAAGATTTCAAGAGCTAAAATTTCTCTACTTTCTTGGTGTTTAAAACAAGTTTTCAAAAGGTTTAGAGCTTCAAAAGATCAATCTTATTTGTTTTAGAGTTTTTGGAAAAATCAAAGAAAATAGAAAATTGGGAGATTTGTTTGGTTCTTCATTTCTATCTTTTACAAGAGTTTCCCAAGTATTTTTCTTTGAGTTTTTATTTTCCAAACTCTAGTTTTTTCACTCTTGAGCTATCATTCTATCCTAATCTATTTAGGATCTTTATTTTGTGGAAAAGAGATTGTTTGAGGATGATTGAGCCTCCAAGTTGTAAACCCTCCTTTACTTGGTTTGCTCCTCTTTGGTAGAGGTTGAGGCTTGTGTTTGCTCCCTCTAGTGAGAGGTGGAGTTGGTTTGTAACCCTCTTCGGTAGTGGTGTTTGTTGGTTATTGTTTGGCTACGTGCCTACCCCCTCGGTTGTGAGGCGGTTGTTTGAGAGAGGAGTTCGGTACTCCCTTGTTGTACAAATCCTCCTCGGCGGAGGTTCCCTCGGTGGGAGTCCTCGGTGGACAAGAAAGTGGATTAGAAATCCTTCTCGGTGAAGGCGGGGACGTAGAGCTAGGGGCTCGAATCTCGAAACATATCTTTGTGTTTACGTTTGATCTATTGTCTCTCTACTCTCTCTTTTATTTGTGCAAGCATCATTTATCATCATATCATATTTGCTTGTGTTGTGCCTTACATTATTTCATATTGCTTATCATCCTTATATGCTTGGCTTGCTTGTGTGTGTGCCTCACTTATACTTAACCATAAGAGCTTCATATAGCACCTCAACTCTTATCTAGGGGATCAAGAGGAGTTAGTCCAGAGCCCTTCACGGGGAATTCGGCTACACTTGTTGGTTATATTAAGTGTGTTGCAAAATTTGCTTTAGCTTCCGCATTTAGTTTTTAGATTAGCATTATCACCTATTCACCCCCCCTCTAGGTGATTTCATAAATCCCTCTAAATAAAATTTGAATAGAGATTTTTTACTGATTAAATTTTAAATTGTGATTTTTCAAAAAACTACCCATCTTTTGTAAAGGTGGCTTGGAAAATTAAAAAAATAAAAATAAAATAAGGGTAAATTTGTCATATTGGAGAATAAAAGTTAAAAGGGGCAAAAAAAAAAAAAGAGCAAATTCCAATGAGAGTGGAGGAAAATTAGGAGCACTCATCACAAAGGACCGTGCTCTTAGAAAAAACCATAGATTTATCTAGGTTATTTAAGTTTGGTGAATTCTCAAATAGATAGATGGTTACCGCTCGAGCTCTGCTTTATCTTCTTCTTTCCAAGGTGGCGTGCGTAGAATAACAGAGAGGTTTGATTCTCAAACCTAATAATAATCCTTCCCTTTATATGCACACTATTTTCCCCTTAATTTTAGATATTTTCTTAAATAAATAAATAGATTATTTCTTTGGCCAGTGAATGCCCATGTTCTAATCTGAAATCACCTAAAGGGAATACGAATAAGTGAGATGCTAATCTAATGCGAAAAATATAATAATTAAAAATTACAATAACTCGGTAAATCAAAACCAAGAAGTGAAGGTGGATAC